>VYZU01028718.1:10734-32106 GCA_013401355.1 Ceyx cyanopectus
TTAGAATGCTTTTTTCAAGTTCTGGACAAATCAATTAGAAAACTTTTTATTCTAACCATATGGACAAAGCCATTTCAAAACTCAGTATCGCATCCCTACATCAGGCAGGAATTTTATTTATTTCCAGCTTAAAATGATGAAACTGTTTATCAGATTCACAACTACACTTTCTCTGAAAAAAAGCTTTAAGAGACTTTGATTTACATATCAATTATAAGCTGCTGGGTTTTGTTTGGTTGTCTTTTTACAGGTAAAAGGGTATACATAGCTTTGCCTTCGAAAAGCTTTAAGCATTCATTTTTTATCTGTAAAAGATTTTTCCAGCTGTTCAGTGTCATGTTTCCAATACACAGAACTGTGTACACAAAAGCCAACAATTTCTGCAATATGAAATCATAATATATGATAAATGGTTTTGCCTAGCAAATTCGTTACTAAGAAAAATATAAATATTCACTGTCTGTACCATGTTTTATCATTTATCTTTTAAGTGCCTAGGTAAAAGAGGCTTTTTGCAAGGTAAGGTTATGGTACAGATGTGTAGAGTAAGTAATTTTATGTTCATAATGCTTCCTGCAAATGAAATTTTTTATACAAAGAAAATTGTGCTGCAAGAAGATCTCTCAATCCAACCAACCAAAAACTATTGTGTATAGAAAGGGTTAAAAATGCAGCTGCTCTGCACTATATTTATGGCACACAGCCCACTTCATTCCTTCTTTCTTCTTTAGTCCTACTAAGATGCAGTTGAGATGACTTTCTAACCTTTAGCATCTCTTCGTGTATCCCATAATGCCCATAGGAGCTGAAGTAAACACCATCCTCATCCTCGTGAAGGTCTGCAATGGCGCTGGATGATGAGCTGCTCCTGACATCTGCGTTCATCACAAAATCCTGTGCAAATTGTCTGTAATCAGTTTGAAATATACCCTTGAGACATGTTTATGGGACCATGAAAAGGGGGGGGGGGGGGGGGGGAGAAGGCGCCTAGAAGAGATAAGGAATGCAGGCTGCGTAGGGACTTCCACAACAATGGGACCAGCTTTAGTGGGCACAACCTCCCTCTGCCGGCGCCTCCAGCCTGCTGCACCACAATTCTCCTCCCAGCACCTCCTGCAAGGACCACTTTCTGCTTCCAACCAGAAAATACCAACCATGAAACATTTAGACTTCTGTTCTGGTTTTAAGGAAGAATTATCTAGTAGCATTTTAGTACTAACACTAGTACCACAGTGGCTGAAATAGGTGTTTTAGTTTGTGCAATGCAGACAGGGACTCAGTCCAACAAACAGCACAGGAACTACAAACCACACAGTGCTGCAGTACTAGTAGAAGGTGGAAGCAAGCACTTAATGACTCATGCATTTGGGTGGAAGAAATGTACAATTTAAAATTAGATTTATTGATTCAATTTCATACTACTTAATTTTCCTCCTCCACGGTTTAGCATTCCTAACACATACATTCCCATTTTTTATGACAAAATACAAGTGGTCCAAGGATTGTATCAGGAAAACAGGATTAAAAGCTGGCAAGCAAACAGCTCATACTACACCCACAAGTGAAGTGAAGAAGCAAACATGCTTCAGCTAGACAATATTCCCCCTTGGCCTACACCAACACCAACAAAACTTGCATCCTAGACCACTCCAAAGCCAAATTCACCTTTAACAGGGGTAATACTTTCTTAAATAGGAGATTAATGTATAGAAGCTGTAGGTAGCATCTCATTAGCAGTACCATCTTTATAGAACAAAAAAAGTCAAAAATACTATTTCAGTCCTGACTCATCAAATACTTCTGTATTTAGCTAGTTTGGATGGGGAAAAGAAGGTGGTAAGGGAATCTGTATTAAAAGTTTGTCAGCCTCAGACACTTCTTATAGTTCCTAAAATGACACGTTTGTATAAGATTTAATCCTATGCGACCTAAAAATAAATTCATATTCCCATTTTTTCCACAAGCATCATCAACCCATATTTTGATGGTCTCAAGATCTACAAGCAGTATTCACAGATATGGAGATGTACCGATTCCTCATTGTGATACACTGAATATTCTTAACTAACAGAACCCATACCTGAGACTGAAAATAAAAGTAACTCAAAAGTTGTTTTATTAATTTCACTGAGGGTTTATCTAAATTGTAACTGGTTCTACTACTAACAATAATTGTTTGGAGTAATCACAGAAAATATTTAGAGTCCCATATTTAATTTGTCAATAACTCGCTCTTCTCCATTTTGTGTACATCTTCAATGTTTAAATAATATTTAAAAGACTAACATAAGTGTTTGAAAAACAAAGCATGGTCTGAAGCAAAATAAACGTTTCTGAGCTATGTGCTTATTTAGCTTTCTAAGCATCCTTTGCTCTTTCAATTTCTGAAGGTTTTGTGCATTTTTTTTAATCATAATTTACATTTACTAATTATCTATAAAAGTCAAAACCACAGTTCCAACACAAGTGATTATTTTTATTCTGTAGTTAAATTCTGCCACTTCTTTGAATTTCTATTGTCCTTAAACATGAACATCTCACCTAAAGAACATTGAATAAAAAACTCCAAAACTAAATTCAAACACTTACTTCATCTTCTGAAGATCATCTTGTGCTCTAGCCAAGGCTGCCTCTGCAAGTCTTGCTCTGCATTCTGCACGTTTTAATTGTTCAAGGAGCAACATGGTATCATTTAAACCGTTAGATGGCAAAATGTTGGCAGGTTCACAAAGATCATCTATATCTGATGGAATGAGGGGAAAAAAAATTAAAACACCTACCAGTCACATGTTGCTTCACAGCAGCTCATAAACATAGGATGTTTTCAGTATTGCTATTTCTGTCTTTGGATGATTTGTAAATGTTGTCTGTTTTACAAGAATCTTCACTGAATTTGAGAGGACTAACCACAGAACACAACACTATTTGGTAAATGCAAGTATGCTAGAAGCAAGATCTAAGTTAATAAAGCAAATAAATCCAGAATGCAGGCTTCTGTAAATACCAGTGTTTCATTATTGATTAAAAGGTTTAGACTGTAAATTAAGTTATAGTCCTATGCTCTAATTTTCCAGTTATCCGAGATCAAAAGGTCTGTTAATGGTAATGATAAAAGGTAAGCAGGTATATAAATTTAAAATTTCTTAATAAATAAAAAGTAATTCTCAACTTTTAAACCAATTCCTGGGGCTTTTATAAAGCTTATGAATACACAAAATTCAAAAGAGCATAAGCAGAACAAATCTAGATGAAACACTGTTTTTTAACTACCAAAATCTGGACTCAGCAATGTGTCATATTTGCATCTCACTAAATTCCGATGGTAACGTCAACAGATGCCACTGGATAAAAAAAGGTGCTACTGTGTTTTTGGATATAGTAAGAAGTAACTACTAGCTCACTGGGCAAATTACTTCATTAAAAAAAATAAACATATCTATTCCTTTTTATAATGGAAGACTGACCGATACTTCAAAAAGGATTTCAGAGGTACAGATCACCCCCATAACCCTTTAGCAACTGCAACAGCACCTCAAAAGTCTATAGCTTGGGCAAAGAGCAGGCATTAAGCAGGAGCTGATAAAGTAAAACATGAAATCCCTGAAGTAACCAATGTCCTCTATCATGCATTATCTCTGTTACCATACAGCATGCTTACTTCTAGTATACATTCTTGAATGAATGGATCTCATTTTCAATACTTAGATTTAGAAGTTTTAAAAGTTTCCTAAGTTTTCTACTGATGTTTGGGCAGAATGCCTCTTTGGCCTGCTTAATTACTTAATTACACCATCTCCACTATGAACATATCTACAGTAAGTGAATGCAAATAAATAAGGCTATGGAAATCTCAGTCATTAAAAACAACATATAACATGTAGTAAAGTTTTCAGAGCATGACTTTACGTCATGACATCAGCTAGCAGGGGAACTTTCTCAGGTATGTATGCCAACTAAATAATAGTAATGATGCTTCATATGATATCAACTCTGCCAATATTCCATTTATCCCACACCACACTCCGGTCATACTGAAACATGTTTAATTACCAAACTGAAGTAGGAGATCATCTTCTAGCTCTGGTTTCAAATATTCCTCCCCTTCCCAAGGCAGTGGGCAGCTGAGAGAATTCAAATATGCTCCTGTTGGTTTCTAGACAGAAGGAGAAGAGCATGTAAGACAAGATTCTTTGAAAACCCCAGCCCTTCAATTTTATTCAAGAAAATAAGGCAAAGATATGCTCTTCCACCTATTAAAATAGATAAGGTATTATTAAAGAAGCTTTGTAGCAAAAGCTGAGGAAGATACTACTTGAAAACATGACTAGCAACAACAGAGAGCACCTTTCACTCTGTCTCTCATAGCAAGTACTCACCTTCACATACTGCCACTACAACCCTGGTGGCCAGAGAATAGCATGGAGCTACACCTATGAGCTACTCTGGATCCCAAAGCTGAGGGAGCTACAGGATCAGGGAATTCAGTACAAGCAGTAATGCACAGCAGAGTGACAGAGACTGAAGGATGCCTTGTAGGATTACATGGCCCCAGGCAAGTTTACTCAGGTGTTTGACTGTGTCAGACCCATAGCTTAACAACAGGGCTGATCAATAAAGCCAAGACACTATTCCTATCAAGAGGTTTTAAGTGAACACTGCTGTAGGGATGACAAAAATGCTAATTTATCTATACTACATACTGGGGGCTTTTTATAAGTCTGAACATCCCCTTCAAGAAACAATAAAGGTAAACTTAATTAAACAGATTTAAAATAAAAACAACTTCACATTTGAACAAACTAATTAATCAACAGCTATTTTAATTCCCATTATTTCTTCTCTGTAGAAATAGAAGATTTCATACAGTTATTTAAAAAAGGACAGATTAACAGCACAGCATCTTGATTTCCCATTCTCCACACAGAGATTACAGAAGTTGCATGAGGCACACCTACCTTTAATCTAACAAAGTTTATTAGTTTAATATATCCATAAAAATCAAGTCCTGAAAAGAAAGAATAAAGGAAGACCTTATATTATGGAAAAACTACATGCATTTTACAATTATATGAATATTTATTAATTCTTCAATTTTCAATTGTTTCAATTCTTTCCATTTTCTTCAATTCTTCAACTTTCCCCTGCAGTCTACACCATTACCCAGCACAGTCTTCATACCTTAAGTTTGCCATCTATAGTTTCCTTCACCTTAGTACTAAAACAGGAAATTCTTACCCTCAAGACGAACAATTTACCACAAATTAAGAATGGAACACATGCAAATGTTGCTTATGAACAGGGATTTCATTAATCTGGCAAGCCACTAGACCAGGACAGTCACATTTATCTCCTACTACTGCCTTGCTGTTTTTTTCAGCTGTTGTGCTCGTTTGCTGATGTTTACAACTTTCTGCTTAATGAAATGTAAATTGATCCTACTCATTGAGTACACACACCAATATTGACTTAAACTGCCACCTTGCTTAGAGATCATAGAATCATTCAGGTTGGAAGAGATCTTTGGGATCATCAAGTCTAACCATTAACCATACCCTACAAAGTTTCCCCTAAACCATGTCCCTCAAAACCACATCCAGGGACAGTGACTCAACCATTTCCCTAGGCAGCCTATTCCAGTGTCTGACCACTCTTTCTGTGAATTTTTTTTTCCCTAATGCCAAGTCTAAAACTACCCTGTTGCAGCTGGAATCCATTCCCTCTTGTTCTATCGCTAATTACCTGTGAGAAAAGGCCAGCACCAACCTCTCTACAATGTGTAATTGCAGAGAGTGATGAGGTCATCCTTTAGCCTCCTCTTCCTCACACTAAACAGTCCCAGCTCCCACAATCACTCTTCATAAGACTTACTTCCCAGGCCCTTCAGCAGCTTCACTCGCTCCAGCACCTCGATATCTCTCTTATATTGAGGTGCCCAAAACTGGACACAATGAATGCTCAAGGTGTGCCTTCAATCAGTGCTGAGCACAGGGGAATAATCACCCTGTAATAATAACAACGTTTAAATACTCTCCTTTTCAGCACACGCTCTTACAATAGCCTTCCTCCAGCAGTTTCTCTTCTCCTCTGCTTTCCAGTTTTCTATATACAGTAAGCGATGGATTTCAGGCTCAGTGCTTCAACACTTACCTAATTCTTTCAAAGAGCCCCTCCCACACACACACTTCACATACATGTTCTTGTATGTACATTCCTTCACTCATTAACTCGGCCTAAATACACAACAGCTTCAAGTGAAAGCCAACCTTACACTTCACTTGGAAGGGATGAAACAGATGTGGAAGGATACACCTTCCCATGAACAACCTGAGAGAACTTAAGCCAAGACTGCAAACAGATGCTTCAAAGACACCAGCAGTACTACCCAGTTACCTGACAACCTATTGGTGGATACATCCACTTTGGTCTCTGCTAAGTTACTAAGCCAAACAACAGTGCCATTAGTTGGGCAGGAGTTCCCAACAAATCACAGGTAAACAGCTTTTATTCCAGCACACAGTGTGGGCTGTCTCACGCCAATCAAAAAGGCAGTAGGGACTCGGCACAAGCCAGCAAAGATCAAGCTTACTTTTGTTACTAGTCAAGAGCTTTACCAGTACATAAAGCATACAAGAAACACCCAACATAAACATATAAGCATTTTTCTATAACAGCTTACCTTGTTCAATCTCGGAACCTTCATCTACAAACAGGAAATCAGCTACAAACAAGCTAATCTTTGCCATTTATTTTACACAAGACACTGGGATACAGAAGGAAGTTGTGAAAACAACTTACCGTATTTCTTGATCACCTCACCAACATTAAACTGATGCTCTGTTTTGCAGTGGGAGAACACATCTTCAGCAGAACTAAACAATCTGCAATTAACAAATTATTAAATACATAGTATCAACATTCCTAGAAAGCTGTAATGCTTCTATAAGCTATATATACTCTGTTCTGACCTGCGAGGCAGCATATTCAGAACACATAACTTTTGCCTTTCAGAAAGGATCAACAGGCACCTGCTTACTTGCCTATCTCACAAAGAAGCTTTTCCCTTGTCTACAAAACACTCTACAATAAAAAGTAATAGATGCAAAAACTGACAAAAACACAAAACCTGTTAAGTTCCAAAAACTTCTCGAGATAAAACCCACAAACACAAAATCTAATAACCACACACGTGAGATGAGTTTGTCAGCAAGATGTGCTACTGGCAAATTTCATTTTATATATATTTTTCAAGATAAAAACTGTCATTTATTTATTGGTGATAGGAAAAAATAACAATTCAAAAGCGAATCCCCCCACACTGCTTCAGGCTGAGGAGAGGGAACCACCCACTTTCCACGTTACTCTCTCCTTCCATGTTGATTTAACAGACCTTTAGCTCTAGAGAGGCCGTACAGAAGAGCAGAAAGGTACCGAGCACTGCCACAAACTCCGGATTACAGATGTTCCCGAGGGGACCGCCTCCCAGGCCCGTTCTGGGCGCTCGCATTCCAGCCCCACTTCATCAAGGACCCGATGCGGGTCTGGGAGGTGCAGGGCTCAGTAAACCCCGCAGCCGCACCTGTCGCAGAAGAGGCAGCGGGTCTTCAGTCCCTCGGTGGCTGCACCTTCCTCATCCTCCTCCTCCTCCTCCTCCCAGGCCTCCTCGCTGTCGGACAGCTCAGGCATCTCCTCCTCGGCAGGCAGCCCGCCGATCCCTGTGGAGTCCACAGTAGGGGACCATTACTGAGCAGCGGGGAGAGGGGAAAAGGATAAGGAAGAAGGGAGGGCAAGGGAAGGGACACGCACGGAAGTACCGACCTGCGGGAGCCGCGCCCACCGCCCGGGATCCCATCGCCCCCACAACACGTGCGCCGCTTCCGCGTGCCGGCCCCGCCCCGTGAGTACGTCACGCGGAGGGGCGGGCTCCCGAGGTTAGCGCGCCCCCTGGCGGGGCCCTCCGGCCGCAGCGCTCGCGTCTGCGCCGCCCGTTGAGTTCCGAGGCGGGGGACGGACAGGGGGACGGACAGGGGGACGGACAGGGGGACGGACAGGGGGACGGACAGGGGGACGGACAGGGGGACGGGCTCTGCTTCCAGCTGCGTGGTCTACACCGGGGCAGCCTCCGCTCTTCGCTCCCTTCTACGGAAGGGAAAAAACAGGCAGCTAGGGAAAGGGTGACCCCCGCAGCCAGCAGGAGGTTGTCAGCGCCAACCACCCTTCTCCCCAGGACCAACATGGTGCCAGCCTCCTCCCTTTCCATCTCCCATCCTACATGCCTAAGAAGCTATTCTACATGATATGCATTTTACAAAGGCTTAATCTGCAGCAGCACTGGATATGTGCACTCGGGGAAAGCGGGCGTACCGAGTGCTGGTTGGTGGGGTAGTTGTTGCTGCTCAACAGAGGGACCACCAGCATTACCATCATCATCATCATGATGGCAGTTTTCGGTCATTTCTAGAGGGGTGGATTCAAGAGTCAGAATTCAACTCTCATTTTTAGAGTGCAGCAAATTCAGTGTTCTTTGCCGAGTATAAAATTCAGATATTTGAAATGATTAACAGGAGGAAAAAGGAAAAAAAAAAAGGGACGCATAATTGAAGGAAAGAAAACCCAACACCTTGAAGCCTGAATTTACTTGTCTGAATTACAATCTTTGGTTTCTAATCTGCAGTTGCAAATCTCTCCCATTCAGTTTAATTTTCCCTTTCACTTACCCTCCTATCTTTCAAAGCTAACAAGGAAGGCTTTTAAGTACAGTACTAATTAAAAAGTTCAGGCTTGCCTATAGGCAAATCCAAAGGGACATGAAAAATCTAAGTAAAGAAACTGACTCCTTCACAAATCACACCCCTTTAAAAATTCTGTTTCTCTTTTTTTATATCTCTTCAGAATTACTTCTGTAGGTATGACAAGATAATACCAATTCTGCAAACACTACCTTAGTGCTGTAAGCCAATGCTTCTCATGGCATTTTTTTTTCCCCATACGTAGACTCTTTGCTATTTAGCCAGTTAGAAGTAGTGTGAAATGCTGTACCCTTAGCGTACAGAAGAAATCCAATCAAGGCAGATACTTCTACTTTATTCTCCCAAAGCAGGGTCTAATCCCATAAAACAAAAGTGACACACAATTCTAAAAAGTACTTTTCCTCTACTCTTGTCCTAGTAGCTAATTACAGAAATGGATTAAACAGCCGCTGCTCTGTTAGTGGTGCCTGGGCTGATAGCAGCAAAAGCAGAAACAGCAGCTTCTTTGTGTCTAACTGAAATTCTCCTCCACCAAAGGAGCAAGGGGTCACTGATTGCATAGTCTTTGCTCCATTGCACACCCTTGACTATTGTTGAGTCCACTCGAAGAGCAACAGACCAAATATACTGCACAGTCTTGTAACCCAATCTTCTTATTTATTATTGCTTGAATTAAGATTCTCAATCAATGTAAAGCACCTGTTCATTTGGGTCAGTGTATATAACATGCTGGGTGAAGACTGTATAAAATACTGCTGCAGAAGTGTGTAATTTACACCACTGCCTCTTGAAATATGATCATCTTTGTTACACTCTCCTAATCCTTGTAAAGGGATTTGCATGGTACAGGAAGATTTACAATGTAATGGATTACTATTTCATAATCCAGGGCAAGAGGAAGAAACTTCAAATATTTACATATTTTTTTACTACATTTCAAACTTCTTTTTCCAGATTGGGAAACACAACACCAGGAAGGTTGTTAGAGGGTGTTTACACACAAAATATGGTATCAACATATTGCTTGTAAGCTTTTTTACATATGGATTTCCAAGCATGTGTAACTTTATTCTCTACCTGCATCACTCTTTTGTGACCACAGTGCTTGTCATGATTCAAAAACAAAGAAAGAATGTTAATAGAAACTGTGCAGGAAACAAATGGAACATTTTTTAGCAAACTATTATTAAATGGTTGTGACCTTACCCTATGTAAAATGTATTAGGGAAAAAAAAGAGAGAAAAATGGGTTTAGTTTGTTAGGATACTTTTTTTTTTCATTTGGAGGGTTGTTTTGTTTGGCTTGGGGATTGTTGTTTTTAACAAAAGCTCACCCTGGAACTGGGGTTATTGTTACATGACAAAGTATGGGACTTGGTATATTACAGAGATAATTTTTTGTCTCCCCCATTCTTTCTCCATTTTCTCTGCTTTGACATGAAAGCAGCTTTTCTCAACCTGTCAGAAAGGCAAAGAAGATACAAATATCACATTCTCCTCCACTCTCTCACACCAGATCAGCAAACTGGGCAGTTCTCTTTCCTCCAATGCCCAGTGCATATCAGACCAGTTAAATCAGTGCAGTTCCATTTTACTGTCAGCAGCTCTGGCAGGAGCATACAGCCAGGAACAACACCATTGGGACAAATACTGCAACTGACCATTTTCAATGAAGGACTGAGCAAAACCACTCTCTGAAGTTAGGGCAAGACTAAAGTGTAGAAAAAGGACTGATGCTACCTTGAGATAAATATATATTTATGCACTTGCAGAAGTGCCTCCATAAAATGTATATTGTGCAACACCTTGAGAAAGAGGGGATAATTTCAAGTGCCACAGACCACTGGGATCCAACTGAGATAACTCAGATAATGCTAAAAAAAAAGTAAAATGCTTAGAGTCTTAGAAAAACACTCAGCTTCAGAGTTACTTTCACTGCTGATGTCCAGAAGGCAAATGCAGATAAAAACACTTGCTAGCATCTTAAGTGTAAACCAGCGTTCACAGAGAAAGCCTTTAAGTAATTCACACTTTTCTATCTATGAGTATTTCTACAGGGGAGAAACAGTTGGACTTGGAGTAAATGATTGTAAAATAAACTACAGAAGAAATCCTCCTATCCCCATTTGAAATAAAATGAAGCTTTGGTCTTAGATCATGTCTTCACTGTGAAAATATATTATCTCTAGTCATTCACAGTAACAAAACAAGTGAGAACAGGCACATTCAGATCAGCTGGCAGGTCAAACCAATGGAACTATGAGGGCTCTGCATTAAAAACAAAACCTCAAAAGCAACTGTTTGACTCACAACGTTTTTTACATATCTGCAAGATGCTTAGTGTCACAACAGTGGATGTTAAGCATTTAGCAAACTCTGGATGTCAATGCTCAGGTGAGTTACTTTGAAACAAAAGCCCTTTTTGTGAGGGGCTAAGCATCTGCAGATGGCAAGTCCACCAGAACCATCTCTGGCCTCTGTTCATGAAAAATAATGGACTGAAGATAGTGGACACAAAGTGTGCCAGAAAAAAAATATTTTGGCTTGAAATAGCAATGTCATAGATGAAGAAAAATTTAGAAGTCATAACTGAAAATAGCATTAGTATGTGTTTTTGTAGCTTTTTAAGCAATCTAGTGCTTAGTACCTATATTTCCAAGGGCTTGATAAGAAAGTCTTTAAAAGCAGGACTGAAATGCAAGTAGAGGAAGAATGTGAAATTTTAGATTACAGAATGATAGAGACCAACAGAAAACACATTTATCTTGTTGTGCATTTGATCACAGCCCAGATTAGTCTCTACATTTTGATGTAAGTAGCAAAAATAAAGTACTTCTTTGATCAGCTCAACTTTCCCTAGATTGTGACTCCCTCAACAGAATGAAGAACAATATTGATGATCATGAGCAGAAAAAAAACCCTTGAAATTCAGAGAAAGACACAAAAATGGGAAAGTAGAATCAGGCATAGGACCACATTGACGCTGCTCTTCTTGCAAAATAATTTTAACTTTCCGACAAAGTCGGAAGGGAGTATCCATTATGTTGTATTTTTCAAAAATAAATTTGACAGTAACTGCAATGAATTCAGTTGTTTGCAGCAAAGGATGTACTCTTTTACTTTTGTTTCTGTATCTAGAAAACTTATATAATTTTTTGACATCACAGAGATTTGGAATATTTCAGGAGTTCAATGTTTGATAGATTTATTGCAACATTCAGTTAAATCTTTATAAATGATCTAGAAACATGCTATTTCTTCATGTTATTAGTATTTAAAAGATAGTTACGATCTTTTGATGTAAATGTCTAACTTTGTAGAAGATACCAGGCAACTTGGGAAAATTATTTTCTTAGAGATGATCTAACTACTCCAAAGGCTTCACCCAGAGCTCTAAAAAAAAAAAGTAGGAAGGAGGAAAATGAATTATTTACCCTGCACAAACAGGGTAAGTAAACAATAGCAAAATGTAAATGTGCAATCAAATGGTTTTAAAGTAGATAAATTAAACTCTCCACTGTGAACCAAACAAGAAGTCATTAAGTAGCATTAAGGTAGTGTTTTCAATTTTTGTGCCAGCTTGTTACAAGTTCCCTCTTTGCTTATTTGTTGACAGATTTTTGCCTCATTATCCATTCACGTCACTGAACAAAACTCATGTAAAAAAGGAAATATCCTTCAGTAAAACTGCAAATTCTTCTGATAAATATTAATTCCCACTTCTTTAAAAGGTGCTTGTTTGAGGTATTATGAGTAGTAGCTAGGTCTGCTAAATCTATTCTTTGTATCTGCTTCTTTAAAAAAAAATTTTTAAAAAAATCAGCCAATGAAAAGTGCCTAGACCGACGCTGTCTCCCTTGGTTAATCCAAGGCCAGTAGAGGGATAATTTGATTAAACTGAGACCCTAATTTATTTAGCTTTAGTTCTGGATCAACCTCTTCTTAATAGAGCGCTGTCGTCTCCAATTGTTTGATGAAAATTAAAGTGACATAAATACCATGGGACTTTTTCAATCTGATTAGTCAGCTAACTTGCATCAATACTACCCCAGCCATCAGGCACTGGCGTCCTTCCTTTCACCAGCCTTACTAACAACTGACAAGTTCTCCTTGAAGACCAGGCACCCACGCTGCCACTCAGACCCCCACACTTAACCCATCATCCGTCCTCAATGGGTCTTGTTTGACAAGGTGCCCACACCTTTTTCCATTGCTGTTCATCAGACAAAGCTAAATATTGTTTTATTAGCAATCAATAGCCTGTTAATCCCAAACGATTTCACAAATCCACTGAGCTCTCAAGCTGATTATAAACGTTTGGGTTGGTTTTCTTTTTTTTTAGGTTTTGTGGGGGTTTTTTTGTAAGCTTCTAAATTTCAGATGGATTTTTCTCCTCTCCTCCCAACCCTCCTGCTCTGGTATTGGACCCTGTAGCTGGTAAGTAAAGCCACGAAAGCAAGAGTTCTGTTGTCTTTGATGTTGTCTTTAACTGGATGTTTAGAAAAGTTTTGCAATTTAAACATGATCAAACCTGTGCCACCAAAGCCACAGCCTATTTACTGGGTCCTCCACTTTCAGTCTATCATTCTGAAATTTAAGAATAAGAGAACTTCTGAGCCTACCCTTTTCTTTTTACAGCACTATGGTAAATTCTTACTTAAGTCTGTGGGCTGGGGGACTAAGAAGTGAGAGAAAGGGAGAAGTAAGCTTCTTTGATTTACAATAAATAAAATGCTAACAGAGCTAGCTGTTGCACTATTGAACAAAGTACCATTCATTTCCAAGTCACAGACATAAGCTTGGGCACACCTGGTACACTCTGATGATCCCTTTGTTTGTGAGCTGGGTCATGGATATATTTTTGTGAAGCCCCAAGGGAATAGCACCACAAACACAATTCCTCTTGGATTTACGCATCCTTGCTTACACCTTCAGCTTTCCTGCCTCTGCCCTCAAGATGCTGATCATGATAACTGATAATATAGTGACAGTTCACTTATATGATGTAGTATAAATCACCAGGTCAAGGCAGACAGGCAGGACTGGTAGGCACCCGCTGAGTGTATGAAGCTCCCAGAAACAAGCTGCCAACTTTCAAAGCCTGGTGAGCTGGCTTTGCAAGCCTGGGTTGTTCTCCACATGACCCTCCTGAGTTCCTGTAGAATGCACTCCCTCTGCAACAAGAAGGGCTCTTGGCAAGCTGATGCTGCAGTCATGGGGCACATACTCTGCCCAAAACAAATCCTGAAATGAGTGGCCTTGACTCTTCAGTACAAGACTGTTCACTCTCTTCAGAGGTCATGTTGACACTAAAGCAGTTAAGTAAAAGCCAAACTTGATTAAACACATATTTTATGCTTTCTATGTGGGGACTTAACATACCCACTGTGTGTAAAGTAGAAGGGAAAAATTATTTCAACTGACAGAATCCTCTAGGATTTCTGTCTATTGAAACAAAACAAATTCCCTATGTCATTAGCCTTGATAACAGAGTACCAGTTCTGAAACAGATTGTAAATTAAAAGTTTCAGAGGCAAAATTTCAAATCAATAACTTCCATAAGTTAGCACAATTTCTGCAAATGTGTGTGCTTGAAGCATAACATTAAAATCACTCCAAAATTTGACAAATTAGAGTAATTTCTCTAGTGCTAGTGGTGACCTGCCCTTCAAACTGAGCATTAATGTTCATTGATGCTCACACACTGGTACAAAATTTAGGTCACCTATCTTGTTTACTGGAACTCTGACCAGAAGCCAAATAATACAGCTGGAAGCTGAAGGAGATGCTCAGCAGCTGTTGACCAAGTTACATGAGCAGTTACATGTCCTATTTATCCCTTATCACTGGCACTGAACAAAGCTTTGTGTTCAGTCTCCTGTTTCCCAGTGCCACTGCCTGCATGCTTCATTCTGTTCTGTTAGGTACAGGTCTCTCTGGTGACCTTCTAGGAACCAACTCATCTTGAAAAAACGTTACCAAACCATACAGGCATAATAGAGGAAAGCCATACCCAATACATGGCTTGAACTACTTCACTAAGAAAGTTATCCCCCTATTTGTATACAGCACCAGAGGGCACTCCATAACCAGCAGCAACTTTCTATACATTCATGTAGGTTTTCCCATAGGACTGACTTCTTACAGGCCACTATGTTTCCTTTAAAGTGCACCAATGAGTTGCCCTTCTTATTCCTAACCTTTAGTGAAAAGATTGGTCTAGACTTTATGTTTCTAATGCTCAGGAACCTTCTTATTTCTGAACTAGCAGGTGGGTGGAGTTGCTGTGCCAGTGCAGAGGCTGGGAGGGAGGACAATTCACAGCTCTTCCTGCTCCAGGAGTCTGTGGAAAAGGGGAAGGGGCTCCTGTCACACCCACCAGCAGGCCAGCCCACCCAGTCCCGACCTGGGGACACACTTCTGCTAACACAGCATTTCATGTCCACAGCCAGCTTTTATGATGCAGCCCTTTACAGTATCAGTCAGTCTAGTTGATGTAGCTGCACCTGACACATCCAATGCCACTGGATTGCATTGGCTGAACTCTGTGGGCTGTCACCAGCTCCAGCAGTGGTCACATGAAGGCTGTATGGACATCCCTGTGTAGTATGTTCTGTTTTTCAGAGGTTTCAGCATGAGCCCCTCCTTTCTGCTCCACAGAATTTGATGAATCCAGCATTTTGGATGGTGAGAAAATACAACTAGGCAACCTCACATCTGTGTTAGGAGCTTTCTACCACCGGGACTACTGTCAGTGATGGCTTTGGAATCTGAACAGCTATAAAATGGTCAGGATCCCTGAAGTCTTTGCACAAGGCTTCACTAGAGTGTGAGCTGGGTGCCTGTAAAAGCAGATCACCCTGCAAAACTTCCAAAACGTTTAGGCAATGAACGCAGAGTTGGAAAAAACACTCCCAACTGTTTGGACTATCCACTTTTTCTTCATGTTTGGAGTGAGTAGGCAAAATTAATCTGGATATATGCTCCTCTAAGTAGCTGGGCACAAGAAACAATTTGTTCGTTTGTTGTTGTTTGGTTGGTTGTTTTTTTCTTAACATTCACAGAACAAAACTAGATGCTTCCTCTGTGCCAGGGATGTTTTCCGAAACCTTTCCCTTTTCACACGCGTGTTTTCTGCTGTGAACGCAGGAGGGCAGTGCAGTTCTAGTTTGGATTCAAACGTCTATGCAGCAGATGGTCTTTGACATAAAGCAAGATTAACCCAGGTCCGAGCAAAGCCTCCATTCCAGTTAAAGGACAGTTTCTGCTCTTTCCGTATTACACTTGGCAACCCATCTCTATATATTTAAAAAACAAGTATATCTTTCTCAGCCTCTACATGTGCAGCAAACATCTGTACTGCCAATGGGAAAAGAGGGATGGGTAAGGGAAAAAAAAAGGGGGGGAGAGAAAGACAGCAAATATTCCCTAAATGTAAGGAAGTGGATCTACCAGTGCTACCAGGGACCAAATTCTGGAAGGTGCTGATCGCTTGTAAGCAGTCTGAAGTCCTGTACCATTTTTAAGTGCTCTGGTCTCTCTGGACTGAACTCAAAATCAGACCAAGTGTGTCTGAAATGGGTCTTTCAAGGGCACTAAGTAAAAGATCAGTGAGATAAATCTCTACAAACTTCTTCCAGACTGCAACTGGTATTAACATGTAATAAAATTGCTGAATGCTGTTTTCAACAAGGCAGGTGTTAGTGCACTAGCCTCTCACCTGGAGAGAAGAGAGCCTATCCTAGGTTTGAGATTAAAATAAATCAGGTTGCTTTCTTACATGTCTCTTGGTGTTTTTCAACATGTTAAAAACTATCTGTGTAGCACAGGATAGGCAGAGCCTATAGAGAGACCTTAAGTTCCTAATAGAAAGGCAGTGGTAGAGGATGCCAGTGTACTGATTTTTTTTTTTCTTTTGGGGATGTGGGGGCAGCAAAACCTCAGTGCTAATGGAATTAATTGCTTACTGGAAATGATGATTAAAAGTTCTGCTGACAATTTCATGTTATCTTCAACAAGGAATTAAAAGACCCCAGTATTGATGGAGAATGCAAAACTGCAACTTGGAAGCTAAACTGAAAAAGGGGTAATTTCTACAGGCAAGCTCTGATTTTACAGATTTTGTTTCTCCCATCTGAGAGGTTTTGGTTTCTCCCCATAGTGGTCTTCTCAAGCTTTGCTGACCCATCTCACTCTGGAAGTGCTAGCACATTTTTTTGGTGAATTACATTTATCTGTGGGATACATAAACAAGCTACTGGGCTCAAATGCATCAAAAAAAGCCTGTCAGGATTCCAATTTATCTACATCTCTACATACATCTTAGTGATTTTAGTTGAAGTAAAACCAGTAGCTGCACAGATTAAAAATGTGTGACAAAGGTGAAGGAAACAACCACTTATTAAAAAATTTTTTTAAAAAGGTTAGTAGTTTGGGGTTTTTTTCTGGGAACCATTTGTTATAGCCACATTAGCAGGCAAGTTTTTGTGCCGAAATACTCATTACACAGGAATATATTTTAATTAAATTCCGTAAGTTGTCCATTTGTGGCACTTCCTAGTCTTTTTATTTTTGAACCTTTTAATGGATGTTTTTATTCCTTGGGAATATACATACTCATAGGGAAATAAGAATTTTAGAAATCATTGATTATATCTGTAGCCATACTTTATATTGTTATTTTATGAGCATTTCTAACTAATATTTTTGTGATCTGCATTATATCTTAATATATTTTCCTGTATTTAATTTTTTGTATTTCAGATTTCAGTTCACTATGTATTAAGACTCAAGTCTTGTCAAGAAATCATATGGTCATGTAGCACATTTCATTTTGGCTCCTTGGTTCATCTCCAGCATGCAGAAGCATTATGATTTTTTTAAAGGCAACTAAAAACATAAGTACTTGAAACTACTTGAGCAATTCATATTGGGATAAAAAAAATAGACATACTAGTAGAATAATAATCTTGACAAACACATAAAAATAATAGAAACAGAAGTAATATTATTATTGTTATTTTTGTTTCTGGCAAAAGAGGAGGTACCCAATTCTATTTCTGGTTTCATGTCCCTACCATACCCTATGAATTCCCATATGAATGAAAAGCTAATTAATCTGAAAATTAAACCTGGAAAAAATGGATCAAGCATCTTGGTCTCTGCACTGCCTCAACAAGTGGCTAAAAAACATCCTTATAAGGAAGGAGAAGTCAGATGATGCTGCTCTTCTTCTGAGCAGCATCTTCATTTTGGACTGGTGTAAACCTAAAGGAATAAGCTTGGATCAACTGCTACTGAATTCAAAAGAGTCATGACACTCTGAGGGCATTTCACTGGGGCCACTTTCTTATAAAGTCCTTCAAAAAAACACTAGATCCACTAAAAAAAATATTTAATAACGCAGAGTTTATACCTTCTTCTGAAGGCATACTTTTCCAATGAAGGCGTATGTGACATAAAAAAAGAGAAGAAATGGCTAAAAGTCAAATAGTAAAAGAAAAAAAAAATCACAGCAAAAAATTAGAAAAAGATTTAAATTGAGATGCACTTCAAAAAGAGACAACTAAAATGCATTTATGGAGTTGATACCTTAGAACTCGATTGCAGTATAAAAACACAGCAGCAGTATAAAATACAGCAGCTCTCTCCACTTTTCCTTTTGTAACTGCTTTGTCAAGTGAAAAATTAACAAAATAATCAAAGCAGTCGCTGAGNTTTCCAAAAGAAATGTGAGAACTAAACTTTTAATCCTTCCCTGTTTCACTGGCCTAATTCTGCTTTCATTTGTAATCTCTGTGAAACCCCTCCTGATACACAGGAACACGTCACATACAGAACAAACTCATAGATCCTTTTTAAAAATACACTTTTCTAAGAGACTATTCAAAATGACAGGGATGTAGTTTTCTTTTGGTATTTCAGGCAGAGCATTCTTAAAACCTTCCTGCCCTCCCACAGTCTTGAGGAAGCCGGCTGAACAACTGTGAAGGTTAGCAAATAATAGATGTCAAGAATATTAAAATAATGTGATCATTGCCTGGCAGACCAACTGTTTTGAAAACTAAGATCCAAGATACATCTCCTATGCAGCCAGAGGATGTGACTGAGATAAAGGGGTGAGCATACAGAAATATAGCCTAAAATCCTATAATCCATTTCTCCATAACTACTTCCAGCCACCAGAATCAAGAACAAATAAACAAAGCAATCTGACCTCAGTAGAAAAGATAAAGTGAACTGCAAACAAATCTCAAATTCCATCTCCCTCATCAACATGCTCCAAATGCCCTCTGCATCCCTTGCTGGAGAGGAGCAGCCAGTGAGCTAACTGCAAAAACACCCTTGGGACCAACACAAAATCTCAACAACGGGATAAAAGAAAGTGCCATATCAATTTCATTTCCATTCATCATCGTTAAGCTTCAAGTTTAAGAAAGTTTCATTGCCCATAAATACTCGGATCATAAGCAGCTGCACATGATATCATTTAGAGCCTGGTTGCATAACGTGTATTTCCCCCGAGCTCTGTCACTAAGCTGCAGCCTGACAGGCGGCAGCGAGAGCCAGCTCGCTTTTTGAAACAAGCCTGCGCAGCGTTTTTATATTTAGCAGCTGAACCAAACTTCACAAAAGCAGTCGAAAAGAATTGGTAAAAGGTTAGGATAGATTGACTGTTTCCAAATTGGAATACTAATGATGATCTTTAATGAAGCCTGACAGTACAATCTGTTTCTTATTGTTCCCTAAGTGCTGGCTACCGATCATATTCAGTGGCTTTAGGTGACGGGGACAGACAGGGACAAATGGGCCCCACTGGTGAGCAGGACTGTGAACAGCTGATCTTTCAACAGGGATTAAATTAATTAAAATGATTCTCCCATCAGAAGACTCAATCTTTTGATTTGTTATCATCATAGTGGTTATTAATTTTGAATGATGTCTAATTGGTGCCACTGCTGTTTGGGTCAGATGGCTTAGTGATCTTCTTAGAAAACAGTAAAGAATACAGAATTTTAGTAGCTCTGGTAATCAGGAAGGGAGATGGGGGAAAAAAAAATTAAAAATCACCAACTTGATATAATACCTCTCATAATGTGGAAGAGCAATGGAGAAAATAGGCAAAATATCTGCAAGACCTAGCTGGGGAAAGCTGACTTTGCTTTATTCATTTCGGTGCTTTTAATGCAAAAATCAAGGCACTGTCTCATAAGGATAGCCTTAGAGAAACATTTTATTATAGGTTTCCAGATAAGCACAATTAGAAATGTTTCATTTCCTGGACAAAGACAGTATGCTCAGGATTGGGGAGAGCTTGGAGGGAAGCCCAGGCTGACCAAGGAGGTCACTGCTGGACTTCAGAGACAGAATTTGCACAGGATGCATGGTATCTGGCCCTGCCATTTCAGGATATGGCCCTGGCTCCACAAACAACATCTCTCATTTCTTCACACAGTCAGACTTTTGAAAACAATGTTAATGACAACAAGAATATAACCAGGAGGATTTAGTCTCCTATTAACATTTTTTAGGTATTTTAAGCATTTTAATATATCAAAAGGAGTTTAGAAGATGCCACAGAAACACCTACATGTCAAACAAAGTTGCACATCTGCATAGTCTTGAAGTTCAAGCTGTGCTGTCTGAACAGCTACACACTCCAATAATGCCTAAATCATCCCTGAAAGTGGTTTCTTGTTGTGTAGATTGAAGTGACAGAGTAAGAGAAAGGTCACATTTTGTGTCTTATAAAGACAGCTTAATGAGGACACAACTGCTCCTGACATAGCTTGTAGACTACAAGAGTTTTTCCTCTGTGGATAACCTGGAGGAGAGCTAAATCATGAATCTTGGATGATATTCACACAAATTAAAGCCCTGGTGATTTCTATTGAAGCAAGTGATGTCTGAATCTCAGATGAGAACAGGAACTTAACTCTTACTTTTTGTTAGCCTGTCTTCTATGCATAGGAAATTGTTTCTATATTTGACCTATGATCATAAACATGATCATTATGTAATATCATTATGAAGGAAGCAGTTCACATGGGAAGGCATCTAATTTAATCAGTGCAATAGGTGTTTATATGATACATATTCTTATAGTCTAACATGTCTAGGGGCTGATTCTATTGTCTCGCTCCTCCCTGCATCTGACAACAGGAGGCATCACTCTCTTTACAAATCTGCAGCTTCATCCAACCTTCCTCCAGACACGCTGTCCAACTCTACAAGTAACAGTCTCATAGCAAAAGGAAATACATTGCAAGGCAAGTGACAAATCCTAATTTCTCTTGGAGTGGTCTCTTCTCCTCTAGGAGGGTGTAAGTCACATGTTTTACCTAAAACCTCAGGTTGGAATAACCCAATTTGAGTAAAAATCATTTCACACACATTAGTTCTTGGAAGTCAAAAGCAAAACCATCAACCCAGGAGAATCCATCCACTATATTATATGGAAACCAGACCTTTTACAATCTTAGCTACATTTTTGTAGGAAATTCTATTTAACCAGATCTTGTCAGGCTTCGTTATAGACCACAATTCCCACCAAACCAACTTCATAACTCAAATAGTAAACCAAGATTTTAAAACTCTAATTCCTCATCCTTCAGATGGTTGTTTTT
>VYZU01028719.1:1334-19413 GCA_013401355.1 Ceyx cyanopectus
TTTTTTTTTTTTTTTGGGTGGTTTTTTTTTTGTGTATTTTTTTTTTGGGTTTTTTTGTTTGTTTTGTTTTGTTTTTGTTTTTGTTTTAGCAGGAAGGGCTAAGGTATAAAAAGGAAAAAGTAAAGTTCTTATCTATAATCCTAAATAGAACCAACCTGGGAGTCCTCAGTATTTGCTCCTCTTACAGGATAGTTTCTTTATTTTTTATTTTATTTTTTTCCCCTTTTCTTATCTATCTCAGAGCTACTGGCCTTCATCTTTTTAGTGTAATTGAAATTGAGGACATGTTATTTACTTACAGAATTGGAGGCAGGAAAATATGAAAATTGAAGTGGAGCCACAGATATTTCTACTTTAAAAGTAACCATCCTCTGCCTTACTGTACAACTTCCCACACCTTTTTTCTTATGTTTTAGGTATATTACTCCAGCTTCCTCTCAGTTCTGCACCAGGAAGGTGGGGGTAAAGATTCTACAGTAAGGTACGATCTCTTATCCCACTTTGCTTACTACTACCCATTTTCCTGGTTCCTTTATGCTCTGGCCCCTGAATATCTGTGGATCCGTTTTAATTCTCTACTGCATTAATTTTTTTTTTCATTATAATGGAAATAAAATACTTTCAAGGAGAATTAAATAATATTTTTTTTCTTTTCTAAAGGAAAGTGTGTCTAATTTTCCCTGCAAATGTGTGTAACAAGGCTTAAACTCTTTCTTTGATTGATAATATATGTGGAAGTTCTTAATGCAGTCAGCATTTCACGTCACTTGGTTTTGAAAGCTTTTAGATACCAAATATGAAATGAGTGGAGAATTGGCTTGTTTTCCACCGAAAATTATAGCAAATGGATTTTTTTTTCCATTTTTACTTTCAAAGGTGAGAATACTTTCTAATGTGAAACTATGCTATCATTATATCAGCAGGAGCTCTACAAAAAAACAAGCTCATCCTTGGCTATAGCAGAGTAAAAGTCCATTTTATGTTTGCTGTGAAACAGTTTCTGTCTGCTAGTAGGAGACATTTTACATGGTTGAGAGCCTGACCATCCTGTTCTTATTGCAGGTAGTCTCTTAACTGGTAAAGAAAAACAAAGTACTGTAATGGGCACATATTTCTTTCCCCTGAAATCAAGTCATTGTTAGAGAAACATAATGTGTTGAATTATATATTACTAAATTTTTAGAAGAAATTACAGTGACTTCAATTTCAGTTTGACAGTAACAGATCTGTCAATTTTCTTCACTGTCTTCATGTGTTCAAAGTCTGGTCATGAACATTCGTGCTTGTATTTGATTTTTTTTTATTAACAAAATGTCAAAGGATGGATGTTTTTCATTTCAAGATACCTCCCTCTACAAAAAGACCTCAACAGATAAGCCCTGTTAAAAGACAAATGGCTGTTCTGGTCCCACAAAACAGTTTGTCTTAAAGCACTTGTGTATTTTTATTTCTTTTTAAATCAGAAAGATAAAGGCTAATTTTGTGCTTGTAGATCAAATGCTGGGTGGACTGACCACTAGGTGAGCTCCACCTGAAAGGTATTGTTCTTGAGATGCTTTCCAGAGAAAGGCTGCCTGTCAAATAAAATATATTAAAATCATTTGAATTACTTCCTGTCTTATTCAAAATAACCAGGATTTGGACTTGGCAGAGAGTGGAAAACAGAAGCAGTGTCAGGGAAAGCAAAGCAGGAAGGGGAAGCCAGCAGAGCAGTGTCAAGTAACATGGCAGGCAGCTTGATTGCCCTCCAGTGCTTTCATACGACTTGCACTGAAGTCACCATCGGCTCTTTGACAGTTCCTTGGGTGAGAACATGCCCCACTGCACTGTTCTACCACTTCTTTGGGTAAGAACATGTCCCACTGTACTGTCCTACATGTTGATGCTGCTAAGTGAAAGCTCTGCAGCTGAGGAATGGTCTAGATCTCGGGCTTCAACTCACAGGTAGTCTAGTGGGAAGTGTAATCCTGGAGGGGATTCTTAGACCCAAATCTGCAAAGCCTATTTGCAACAGAACTGGAGAGCACCAGACAATCAATCAAGAATAATCTGAACATACCTATTTGTTAATACAACTAATTTCTTATCTATCATGAAGGGACACATCTATTTTGCAAAGAGGGGTGCTCGTGAAGGCAGAACTGACTTCACTCTAGAACTGACAAGGAGTGGAAATGAGAGTGTGGTAAAACTCTACTGACTTTGTTGGGGAAGAACTAAGTGCTAAGGACCTACTGTTTTAGTAAGATGCTGTGTTGCCTATAATGACACACCGATCTAAAACATGCTGCAAGGAACGCACCTTGAAATACTCAATAAGCGCTTTTGAATACTTGACTGCGTGGTCTCTCTTGAGTCGAAACATCCTCCAGTACAGAAGGGCCAGGCAGCGGTAACTGGAACAAAAGAGAGAGCAGAAGGTAAAGCATGCCCTGTGAACAGAAATCCAAATGGATTATCTTAAATTCTCAGGCTGACAGAACCTTGCTTATGGTTTTTATTACTATTTACAGTACTTCATACTCTGCCATGGATTCATGAGCAAGGCTTGGTACTACGGCCACGACAGGACACACTGACAAAAGCTACCGGTAGGTACTAAAATTGTTCTGAGAAGGGCTCCCAGGTCTTGACTCTGCCCTGAAGTCTGAACATTTGAACAAAGGCCTCTCCTGGTAAAATGTTTCAGGCCGGGAACTCAACATAGGTGTGGGGTTTTTTTTCTGTTTCTTGCTTTAAATGTAAAGGCAACTTTTGGAGTGTCTTATCCTGGGTCTTTATTATAACAGCCTGGAGCCTACATAATTAACTAAAACCAATCATAGATGTACACTGAGTACACTCAGTGGTCTCTTCCAGCAGCTGGAGATAGCTGGGAAACAGGCAAATCTTGGATCTGCTCAGATTTTACAGGCCAAGCTCCTTTGTGGGAAACCAGAACTGAGACTGTTGGAGCCTGTTGGAGTGTATTCCTAGGCCACCTGCCTGAATAGCTCCCCAGAGGAAACCAGCAGTGATGAAAAACTCAATGTGCTGTACTGGAACTGTCTGCCCTTATGCTCCTCATTAGTCTTTAGAGTACCGCACACCTTTAATGCTATGCAATTAAATGAGAGTAATAGCTATTAACTATAATTATACATCACAATAACTGATAATCAGCATTCAGGACACACAAATTCTTTCCTTTACTATCAGCTTTAGGTGCACCAGTCTATTTTCTGAACCAAGATTCACTGCCACCTTTTCCCAGTGAGCTTTTTGCTCGAGAAGTATGGGATGGACCCTCAGTAACACAGCAAAAATCTGATGTGTTTTGCCTTTTCTTTGACAGCAGAGGCCTTATTTTTAATAGTGGTATTTAGGGTTGGAGACAACCTGAAGCACCGGAATCACAGAATTGCTGTGGTTAGAAAAAGACCTTTAAGATCATTGAGTCCAACCATTATCTATATCTACCAGGGCCACCTGGAATATTGCATCCAGTTTTGGGCTTCCTGATTCAAGAGAGAGACAGGGATCTTCTGAAGAGAGTCCAATGGAAGCTACAAGGATGATTAATGGACTTGAATATCTCTCCTATGAAGAAAGGCTGAGAGAACTGGGTCTGTTTAGTCTTGAGAAGGCTGAAAGGGGATATTATTAATGTCTGAAGGGTGGGTGTCTTGTGGAAGGAACCCTACTCTTTTCTGAGGTGTCCAGTAATAGGACGAAGAATAACAGGTATAAGCTATAACATAGGAAGTTCTACCTCAACATGAGGAGAAACTTCTTTACTCTGAGGGTGACAGAGCCTGGAACAGGCTGCCCAGAGGGGTTGTGGAGTCCCATTCTCTGGAGTCTTTCCAAACCTGCCTGGATCTGTTCCTGTGTGGCATTCCCTGGGTGATCCTGCTCTGGCAGGGTGTTTGGACTCAATGATCTTTAGAATCTCTAGAGGTCCATTCCAACCCCTACTATTCTATTATTCTGTCTGACAAAACCGTATCTGGACGGTTTTTAAAGTAAGGCGCAGAGTGCTCCCCGTCTCCCCATGCACAAACATTCGAAAAACCCAAGAATTAGCAAACTGCTCTTGAAAAGAAATCCCAGCCAGTGTTTTCTCGGCCCGTTTGCCTCCTGTGCTGAGAGCAGAAGGTGAATTTCTGCCTTTGGCCGCTGGAGGACAGTCTCTCCTCAGGAGAAGCGGAGCCGGGTGAGCGCCTGCCTTGACAAGCGGCCCGGCGGGTGCTGGGAGCTGCCAGGGGATGCGGTGGCCTCGCAGCCACCATAACTCTCCCTCTGTCACCTTCACAGGTACAGCACATATGCAAATGGTGTCAGCTCATCTGCTGGCTGGCAGACGGTGAGTTAAGATTGCCATTCATCGCCCGGAGAAGGCACCGTCTGCTTTCCCTCGTGTTGACCTTTCTGCCTGAAACAGATGCGGCGGCCCCGTGAATTTGGATGCGGTTCTACACACAGCGAAACGCTCCGGTGGTTCTGAGCACCCCTCCAGAATGGGGCTTTATTTTTATTTACATATATTTATTTTATTTCCTACCCGTTCTTTAGTTGTTTTCCCACTAAGCTGTTTTTAAAGCAATTGCCATGAATGCAGCTCTGCTGATGACCCAACTAACCAGCGACAAAGAAAGGTCATAAAAAAAAATCACAAAACATCTCTGAATATTTTATTATTTTCTTTATATACAAATTCTTAATTAGGGCTCCTTATTTATGGAGTCAAAAGATGTATTTAATTTGGGTTTTAACAGATGGCTAATAGATGTTAAAAGCACACTTGCTGATTGTAAATGTCCACTTACTGAAAATCAGTAACCATGTAATAGGTATTTTATGTATTAACTACACTGATACTAAATTAAAATTTGATTTTAATAACATTTTAGTATTTTAATAGCAATCAGCAACCATCCTATTGAATCTAAAGTGCATGAATATATATCTAGAAATCTCAGTTTGGAAGGTAAGCCAAGTGACTTAATTATCACCATCACTGTATCTCCCTTCACATAATGTAAATATAATTTATGATCATTGAGCCTAAAATGTCAGCCACAAAAGAAATTAACGCGCTATTGGTACAAAAGTACATCACTCATAAAAACAACAAACCATCAGGCATTTAAAAATTAGTTACACTGACGTACCATAGCTGACTTGTCACAGTTGATAAGTATGAATTGCTTATTTACAGAGACAGAATGCAGACCTGGTACAGTGATACAAGGGCTGGACCTTCCTGGAGAAGAATATACTCAATTTCAATAGACAACATAATCCTATCTGTCTGCATCCAGCATCTGATTTTCAAGAACTGGCTCACTGCAGAAAAGAAGCCTTTTGAGGAAATCTCAATCTACTAACCATAATGCTGCCAATTGTTTGTCTTCTGGCGTGGCGTTGGGGCCTGAGTGGGTTTTTAGTCTCACTGCATACCTTAAGCAAAAGGAAAAAAGCCAATGTGAGTTACCTGAGAAAGCTTTACAATACTGATCAGAGAGCTAAGCTGGCCGATGTCATTAGATCTGGCCCCTTATACATATTTGCTCAAGCTACAAGACATACACATGCTTTTCCTGATTGTTTTTCAGAGCTATTTTGCCATTAGCAGCGTCTCTCTGCACTCTTTAAACAGCAGTGACTCCACTGAACATCAGTCAGTCCAGAGGGGAGCCCAGCTGGCGAGGTGCTGTCCTACCAAAATAACCTCTGCTGCTGTGGAGACCCAGTTCCACTGAGTTCATGCAGAAAGGTTTTCACAGTGTTTGAAGGCAGACAGCCTGCCTTGAAGCTGGTGCTGCCCTCACCCTGCCGGTTCTGAGCCTGTCTACCCAGATTTGCTCCTCCAAGCAGAGCACAGCAGAGGGGGAACATGTGGCTCAGAGCTATTTTTGTTCATATGACATTACATTCAAATTCTATAAATATTAAACATCCACAGAAGTAGCACTGCTGTTTCAAGAGTGTATGTGCTATGCAATCACAAATTAGTTTCTGGAAATCTCAGCTTCCAGCTGAATACCTGAACAATGGACAAGGTTAGGACAAGACACATTACTTCTAGGCTTGCTTCCAGAAAAATACCTGTTCCCCATAGTTAGCTGCTTGTGTTTCTGATTATTTTTGCTTTCAAACTTTAATCCTGACATCTGTGCAAGGATTTGGTATGAACATTTTCTTTCAACAGGCATACCTAGCAAACCACTTATTTTTCTGAGCTGTAGCAAGTGAGATCAACAGCAATTTACACTAAAACACAGCCCCAGCTACACACATTATTGAAAGCTATGAATCTGCAAAGAAAATGAGGACCATATATTTACTATGATGAAAAAAAGACAGGGCAGCCAAAGAAAGAGCTTTTTGCCTTTTAAAAAAAAAAAGAAAAGAAGAATTGTAGAGATGAGCTGTACTATTCTCTTACTGAAAAAAAGGAAAAAAAAAAATTTCATTTTGCTAAATAACCTTCCAGTTAGAAAGCCGGCCTCAATCCACTGAAATGCATGAGAAGACAATCCTAAGTGCAATAAAATGCTGATGGAATTGTTAACATGCAAGAAAATCTTCTCATCAACACTAAGTCTTAAAGAATGCAATTGACTTAGAAGCTTTGCTTCATTATTGTTTATAAGTCGAGAAGTTTTACTTCCTATGAACTTAGTCATAGGGGTGATTTTGTCCTTTGTTTTCTCTACCGACACTGTCAATAACATTGGCACCAACTATAACAGAGAAAAAGACAACTTTTCTTCATAGGTACCACAAGTGGGACTGAATTTTGGACTGTCCTGTTTGGAGGACTAGATGTAGGGATAGCTTTAGTGTGAGCTGGACTGCTTTTCAGACTCCACTGCCTATAGTAGGAACATACACACCAGATAGGCACGGAGTGGCTAGTTTTCTATCACTGTTCACACATTCTTTAAGGTAAACATTAAACTGCAGCCTTATACATGTTGCAGCATTTTTCAAATTACCACTCCATGAGAACACTTTGGTATTATGTATTGTTATTTTTCTCTTTTGAGTAGTACAGGATTTACATCATGAAAATCTTGAAGTAATTTGCAACTCAAGTAATATGAAAAGCTTTGGGTTGGTTGCATTTTTTTTTTCTTTTGCTTTCTACAAGTTTCCTGACTTAATTTCCATAGAAATCACAGATAATACATACATATGACTGATCAGGCACTTGGAAGGACCTCACTTCTCCACTTTCATTGTGTCTAGGGAATTTTCTGATAATGTAGATGAGTGTGTTTGCACTGAGTAACCCCTGAGGTCATCTCCTCCTTTCCTACCTGATGAGTTCAACTGTTTCTGAATACATGGTATAAGGGGATTTAGATTCCATTGGGCCTTGTTCCATTGCATTTCCACACTCAATAAATGATAGTGCTGCTTCTGCATAATTCAGAGCCTTTCCAAACTTTTCCACCTAGAGGGAAAAAACAAGGACAAATAGTGCAATCATCAAGATATGGTTACATTTGATGGGATTTTCTCAACATGAATTCTAAACTTGACACATGTTCATGTATCTTCAGATTTACAATTTTCCTACAAAGAAGCTAAAACCCATCAGAACCCTATGCATCAGTGAAAATAATAAAATACTAAAAGTAGAGCTGAAAAAGGCTATGACACGTTATTTGGTTCACACTCTTGTGTCCACAGAAGGATCAGCTCTGCCTAGGACATTCCTGACACATGTTTGACAAAGCTCATCCAGTGCTGGAAATTCCACAGACTCACCTTTGCAAATATAGGGCTTTTTATCACTCAACAAAGGAAGTAATGATTATCTTGAACTAAGAGAATAAGAATTAAAAACTTAAATAAAGGTTCATCTCTGCTCTCATGTCTTCTTTATCCCTACCGTTTTCAGCACTGCTTGACCACACTCTCTTGCAGGAATTTGCTTTCCTCCTCCTCCTCTTCTTTTGGGGACTGCTCTGCTGCCTCAGTTTCTTCTGCTGTCCTCCTTACTTGCCCCATTTCTTCTCCTGTATTCAGAACTACTTTGACTGTGTATTTCTGTACTTATATGGATATACATACTTGTATGTCCTCAATGACAGCATATATGCAAATATGCACATAATGTTCATGTGCATACAGTTATGTACAACTTATCTGCTCTCAGAATTTCATTTCTGATGTGGATAGAGATGAATCATACTAACACCCCTCTGTCCTGACTTCTCTTTCCTTCAGTCAGAACTCCTGCAGTACATAAAGCCCATTAATGGACTGGATGCATTTGGTTGAAATCTGATGCACACAGTGAAAGGTTAATGGACCTTTTTTTTTTTTTTTCAAGGGATAAAGATTTTAAATAGTAACTTTGTAATGGCACACTGGCTTCAATCTATTTTAAGTTCCTATATGACTCCCATTGCGATCATACCGGAGAACTTCACAAACTTTTTATTATATTTCTCTCCCTGATGCTCTTGTGTGGGTGGATGTGCTATTATCCCAATTTCACAGAGGGGGGACCATGGAGCAGAGAGATTTGGAGTAATTTTGAAGCTGCTCACTCTGAATGCCTACGTTAGGTATTGTAGTGCCAAAGTAGAAAGTGTCAAGCACAGCAAGGTGATATCTAAGTGCCTGGAGGCACTCTGGCAATATGGCAATTCCTCCAGGATCCCTGCACAGTCAAGAGGGAAAGAAGGTACCTGCAAAGGGTGATTCACAAGGTGTAAGTAAAGTGCTAGTCCATTGTGTAGGGAAGCTGAATGTGAAGGATATTTCAATCACCTAATGCTGATGGGAGGCTATTTTAACTGTACTTAAGTGACTTGCATGCAGGAAACTTAGGGCAGGGCAGAGAATAATGTTTGCACCTCCTGTTTCTGAGACTCTACCATAAAAACATTTCTCTTCAGGCTAAGAATTTCCTTCACATGTTAAGTAATCTTTTCCATTCTGTTTAAAAAACACACTAAAATGCACTGTTTTTACTTCATAATATTTTCTGATTTAAGACTCACTTTAGAGTAATACGGAACTGAATAAACCATGGAAAATTGTGCTAATAAGTTCAGGCAGAGTGTAAAACTTGGTGTTAGTGCCTTAAATTAAGGGCCCAATTCTGCTTTCTTGGCCTTTTTATGGTCTGTGCAGATGAGAATGAGAGGTGAAGAAATAGAGACTCTGATCTACTTTCTTTCCTGCTGCTGTGACAATGAAGTATCTGTCCAACAGAGCAAGGTAGGGCTGCAGCAGCTCCTGCTTGCAAGACAGCCACATTAATTTAGGGTCCCACACCATATACTGCATCTGTCATCCCAGAGGCCTCATGGCCTTTTAAAGCTGTGCCAGTATATTCAAAGAGGTGGGCAACCATAGCTTTGGAAAGGCTGAGAGATGGCTCCTGGAGCCCCAAGTACCTTGTTGCTCCCATTTGTGTGGAAATACAAGCATCTCTTCAGCACTCTAGACAACCTCAGGTTCCCCTTTTTCTTACTGGCTACAGTTTTTGACAGGTCAAAGCCAGGGCCAAGAATCTGTTGCCACAGTCCTTTGTGCACAAGGTGTTGTTCTAGAGTTACACAGTTTCCTTGTGTGCTTCTCATTATGTTAGGAAATACCTGCCATAAAACCAGGATTCTTTTGGCACTGAAGAGCCAAAGCTCTTAAAAAAAAGGTACAAATACCTCAACTACTAGAAATTTGAAGATACAATTATAGGACCCAGACATCTAGCTATATTGAGAGGATAGGTATTTGGATCCCTTACACAGCCTCCATTACTACAGTTACTAATTAAAGCAAAGGAATAAACAGAAAGTTTTATTTATCCAGGCCTTTAATTCAGTAAGTCATTATTTGTTAAGACATAGTTTATTGGGCTATGAGCATTTGATTATATAAACATTTCTTAATTTAACAAGCCTAGCCATCCTTATAATAGATTTTATAATTACCACAGCAATACTGCACTGATGAAGAAACTGAATTACAAAAATAATTTGAAGTAGCATAACTGGAAAGAAAATGTTCTTACCATTGCATCTGCTTTATGCTTCTTCCTTTTAGCTTCCTGCATAAAGTAATCTGCATTGTGTGGTCTACCAGGGGAAAATCAGAAGACATTTTATTATTCTATGAAGTGCAGAATATTTTCAAGTTGTTTTTCCCTTATTTTAAACCTGATTTGCAAACATTTTTTTTTTTTTATGAAGAAAATACACTTATCCTGTAACCATGCATCTTCTATTTCCAAACGGCTGCCTGTGGAGACAATAGCACTTATGGCTGTTCTCATTTTTTAGAATTCAGTGATTCAAAGCAAAAGAAAGCTAATAAAATGTGTTTTTATGGATTATATAAACTGCTTCCCAAATTAGTACAGTTTTGATCTGCAAAATGGATGCAAGCGTGAAGTGGAATGTTACTCTTCTCTCCCTGGTGCTTGCTTACCTCTTTTTCAACTCTTCTCTGTACATTGTCATTTATCTTGGCTTCTCCCTCCTCTAAAAACAAGTGTGTGCTTAATCTCTGCAGTCTGAAAACACACACTGAACCTTCTTGCCTCTACAACTACAACCTCACACCCCTTCTCCCTCTTATCTGTAAGCATGCTGAGAATGCTGTTTATTTTTGCTGTCTGGAGTTCATCTCTGACTCGGTGCTGGGCTGCCTGCTGCAATTCCACTAATGGTGCTCGTGCCAATTTCTCCATTGATTTCTTCTCAAACTGATCTCAGAGACTCCATCTCTTCCTTAAACTACCTGATCTACTGACTGCAGGGCACAAATTCAACCCCCTGTTTCTGTGCTGAAATTCACGAGTCTGTTTCTGATCCAGACTTACCCACTTCCATTCAGTCTGAAAACACATACTGATGTTTCCTTGATGTCTGGTCACCACCTCAGTAAGCTTGTCATGTCTAAAGCAAAATTCATCTCCCCCAAACTCTCCCTATTGCACCTTTCTCAGTTGCTGTGGAGAATGGCCATTTGCTGCATTTCAGGCCATAATCTTGCATCTTCAGTTGTGGCTTGTCAGAAAAGTCTTTGTATTTCCTGATCTGCAGATTCCTGCAGTCTCATACATGTGGGAGATGGCCTTTTTCTTACTCTACTCAGCTAATACATGTTCTGGTTCTTCTCAAGGTGGGTGTTGTTCTCTTTTCCCAAGTTACAAGCAAGAAGACAAGAGCAAATGGCATCATGTTACTCCAGAAGAAATTTAGATAATAGGAAAAACTTATTCACTGAAAGGATGTTAAGGAGCAAGCTGCCCAGGGAAGTGGTTGAGAAACCATTCCTGGAGGTGTTTAAAATCTGTGTAGATGTGATGCTGAGGGACATGGCTCAGTGGTGGACTTGGCAGTGCTGGGTTCATATTTATGATCTTAAAGGTCTTTTCCAAGCAAAAACAATTCTATGATTCTCAGCTCATGTTATGGTTTCTGACATATTCTTGTTGCTCTCAGAGAAGGAAGTTTTGCCTTTCACAATAGTTTTCTTAGTACTGGTTCTAGTGTCATCTCTTGACCTTATCTAATCAAAATAACATATCCTTGAGTAGTCAGAGCATGAATTATGATACTTTCACCATTCACATCTTTAAGTGCTTGGTATTGTACATGACATAGTATTATTCCCACTCAGCAATCTGTTGTAGGTTAACACAAGTAGGCAGCTCAGCCCCACACAGCCACTCACTCCCCTCCAGTGGGATGGAGAAGAGAATCAGAAAAGTAAGAATACTCAAGCATTGAGATAAAGATAGTTTAAGAGGCAGAGCAAATGCCACTTTCTATAGGCTTTGTGAAGATGACAGATTATCTCAGCTCATGGACATATGAAGACACATGAGAAAGCTGATGAATAAACTAACTACTCAGGTCTTTTGCATACTGCACATTTTATATTTATGAAGTTCACAAAATGCTGTTAACCATATTATAATCTTACAGTCTCTTAATTTATAGTGACTGAGAACTCATATATGTTAAAAACACAAAGGTCTGTCCAAATTTCCTTTGCAGCTTGGCCTATTTAGTTCCACTGGTGAAAATTTCAGACTGGAGAATTTGCAGGTAGTCTCACTGGACGCTAATCTCAGCTACTATATGTTATTGATGAGAAGCATCTTGAGGAGCAGCAATCTTTTTTCCCACTGATAAGATTCAGAAAGATCTGTGGCTAACTCCCTGTTCCAGTCTTTGGTCTAAGGTTTGCAATCCTTCTGCAGATCACAGCATCACTACAGACTAAGAAGTCAGATAATTTATAACTACTTAAAATAGTACCAAATTACTGATTGAACTGGAGGGGATGTGAGTAGCAGAAGAGCACTGGTGTCTCTTTGTTAGTCTTACTGGTCATGAATGTGGACTCAAGTCCCACAGAAAGTTAATCAGTGACTTCTGGTTTTCAGACAATTGAATCAGATTATCCTCAAGTTATTTACAACTGTGTGTATCTATTGGTGTCAGCACTGTCACTCTAGATTTACAAACACAATTCAAGCCTCTTAAAAAAACCCAAAACCAAACAAACCCCCTTGACTTAAATTAACAGGTATAAACAAGTGTTTTATCTCTATTAATATTCTTGACTGCACAAGAAAGTCTTTTGTTTCTGAATATCTGATTGTTGGTACTTTCAGAAATACAGTCCTCTTCACCAAAGCCAAAAAGGAGTCCTAATACACTGCTCTAATGCATCTCATATATCTCTCTGAAAGGCAAGAGAAAGAGCATAAAGCATCAGTGCCAACTAAGTCAGGCCGCTGGTGAATTCTCCCTGGGATCAAGTGTCATTATGTGAAACTAGCTGCTCTCAAGGAGAATTTACCCTACTATTTTGATTGGGGAAAGCAATCAAGTACTGCTGGAACTATTTCAATGCATTCTCAGTCAACACTAGCCAGTCACCTAGGCACTGCAACAGAATCCAGCCTTTTACAGAATAACCCCCCCATGGCTAGATCTGATAGTACAAACAAGGCTGGGCTTCCTTTTCAACAGTGGCTTTCAAGCCATTTATGACTTTGACAAGGGCAGCCTCAGTAACATGGCTGTGGCTGAATCCAGGAAGAAAACTATCAAACAATCTGCTACTGTCCAGAATTTCTCTCACTTGTCTTGCCACCATTTTCTCTGGGAGCTTGTCAAAAATCAGCAGGAAAGACAGCATTTCCATTGTTTGTTATGTTTTGTGGAATACCAGTGTGAGGTGGGATGGCTGCAGGCATTGTAGTTATTCCCCTTTCAGAGCAGCCTTTCAGAATTTCCGGGCTGTTGAGCTCCTAAGAGTGGTGTTACCATTACCCAGGTGAAATGCCTGTGTGTGTCTAAGTTGCTTTCATCCTATTAAGCTCTATGCCATTACAGAGCATCTCTGCCATCTTTGTCTTTTGCTGCCTTCTCTGAATTTAATTTACTCTAGTTCAGCAGATAATTGCAAAAATGTAAACTCATGCAGTAAAAAAGAGGGAAGAGAATCAAACAAAGTGAATCAATAAAAGCCTTACTTTGTACAGTAATTTATCAGCATCTACTGCAACATAATCTCCTTGAAACTCAGAGCAACCACTGGTATTTACAGAGTATGGTGCAGCTTAGACTCCAATATACAATTTCAATTATAACTGCATTCAAAACCACATTTTTCATCTAATTTTTATATTTTAGATGAGCTAAATACTAAACTATAGCATTTTCTGCTTCATTTACATAATCTACCACTTGTACATTATTTCTTACTGTGGTATGGTTCTTTATGAGGATATATTAAAAAAAACCCTAATAAAAGTTCAATTAAACATCATAAATGTAGCCAAGTGCATATTTTAATACCCTTCAGAGATAATGCTGCTGAAGTGTTATAAAAAAGCAAACTAGTGCTTCCTTAGTGTACAACAATTGCACATAATAAAAGCAGCTTAAATAATAATTCTAAATATAGGACCAGTTTCACAACTTCTCTAAACTAGGCCCTAAAAAAGTGGGTGTGCTGAAAAGCAGTAGAACAGCAAAATGGGCAACTTTAGAATTCAATCAGAGCAAAGAGGAAATCAGAAGAAACTGGCATAGCCAGTCCAGTTTTGGACTCATGTCCATTTTTGAAGCTGTGACAGTAGGGCCTGAACTTTAAGTCCAAGAAGCAAAGAAAATCCTTTAAGAGCAAGAAAACCATTTAAGTTGAAAGTTAGGTGTAGACAGCCCTGCCTCTTTGCAGTTTCATACTGGGACATGTGTCAGAATCATGTCTGACATGTTGGGTCATGGATAAGGATGGTCATCTTGGAGGTAAAGGATAGAGCTGAGCGTGTATTACTATACAAAATAGTGTTCTCCCCTGATGTATCATGTCCTCCTGCCTGTTCCACAACTTCAAACAGATACTGGTTTATGGGATATGGCACTGCTGCATCTGGGACATGGCAAACGTGATGGCTCACAGGGTGGGTGAGAGCCCATGGCACTGTACAAGCTGGTACCTGGTTAAGGGAGTCTCCTGCTCACTATGGCAGACCCAGCAGGTCTGGGGAGTTCAGCAGAGGAGCAGACAAGTGGAGAGGGCAGGGCAAGTATTTGTGACCCCTTTAAAAGACAGTGCTATAGGCATTTCAGAAAGACAGGAACTCCTGCCTGGAGTAGGGCCAAATATAAGAAAAAATTACTCCATGATACAAGTACTATCTTGTTGGGTTTAGTATAACAAGGTCAATATCTCAGATCAGATGAATAGTACAGACACCTAGAGAAGGAATTACTGTTGCAAAAAAACAGCAGACAGAGTTAAAGCCTGGGACCCCATTTAAAGGAAATGAAAAAGGATAAAATAAGTGGGGATTCCTATTTTGGCAAAAATGCACTATCCCCCAGACTAGCTATCTTAATGTAGTGAAATACAAGAGACTATGAGGGAGTGTCAAAATCTACTACAAATTCCTGGGCATGACCCAGATTGATGCTTATAGATATCCATGTGAAATCAGTATCTGGAGTAAAATATGCAAGGGCAAGTGTACATGTGCAGAGTGAGTATTAACAATAGGGACCTGAGCTCCTGTATTTAAAAACAGATGGAGAAAACATGACATCCTTGCCCATCAGCTACATTGGTGTCTTTCGCAATGTGTGTTACATTGTTAAATAGATGTTTTAAAATAAACTAATTTCAGTAGAAGGTGGAGTGAAAGTCTTTGCAGTCAGGCCTAGGGAGAGAGGGCAGGACCACAGCAGTTCAGATGATACTGTTTTAAAGCAGAACATGGAATCACATCTTGAATTTTCAAGAGGCAGCTGAAAACCAAAGGCATAAAGAGGGAATACTTGGCACCCAGCTCTGCTGTTGCCAGCTGTGATGAGTGAGAAGCCATGGTGTTGGTGAAACTTTTGAGTGACAGTATGTGTGAAACCTGAGGCAATAAATGGGATATCTACACTGAAAGGAGCAGGTGATTCTGAAAGAAAGACTCTATCCAGGGCTCCTGACCTGCAATGTCTATTTAAGAAACTTCAGTAATCATAAGCTTTGAAAGAAATAATAATCAGGCACTAGAAGACCAGGAAAGCATCTGATAGGGATTTGGGGAATATATATGTCTCATGCACATTAAGTCACCAAAGGCCCTCTTCAGCTCCATGACTTGATGAACAGGGTACTCCCAGGCTAAAAATGAGTTTGAACAGTCTACTTGTGATTCTCTAGGCTAAAGTTATGATCATTCGCTGGTGTGGTTTGTTATCACTGGAAGATTAAAATATCCTTTATATATTGAAGGAATGATCAGGAAAGCTCAAAGATTTCCTTGGGGGATCACTGCCTTTACACCCTAGAGCCATTACAGTGAGCCTCCTAGTCCAGAAGGGACTACTGGGTAATATTGCTGTGGAAAAAGGACTTGAAACACATTCTTCAAATGTATGTAAAGGTGTTTTCCATTTCCACAGGGACAGCAAAGCTGATATTAATTAAACTGCAAATAGAGTCAATAGACTATCTCTTACAAACTGAGACAATAAGACTATCTCTTACAAACCACATCTGTGAATGTTGGCATTGAGGGTGATGAAAACCCACAGTGCTCTGTGATCCAGCACAAGAAGACAAATCCCAAGTACACTGTGATGGACTTTGAGCTCTTTGATGGGAAAACAATGTTTGCCAACAAACCTCTGTCAAAAACCAGACATGTGATAGAACTATAAACACCATCGGAGGTTAGATGAGACTTTCTCATATTCACTGAGATCTAAATTAGCCAAAGACCTGCAGGGTTTGGAGGGTGCTCACCACCTTCTGTAGGCATCTGCTCATTGCTTACCAGTTGCAGAGGTGAAGGAAAGACTAGGAGGGACTGGTGGCAGGGACCACTCTCTCCTGTCTGAGAGATTCATCTCTACTGCTGGGACCTGGAGGAGAGTTTGCTGAGCCTGATTAGAAGACCCTTGTCCTGCTCATTTTTAAGATTCATTGTGGACTAAAGATACTTTCCAGTCAAGATGTAGAGTAAGAAAAAAGCACTTAAAAATCAATTTATGCAAATACATCCTCTTTCCTGAGTGGCAAAATTATGAAAGGTTATTTCAGATCTGAGTCTGTCAATAAAATAATTCCTTGGTTATGTCTGTGCACATGAAATAAGCAGAGCAAAGATATTAGCTCTGTCATTTGATCATACACACTGTTACACCCTCCCTGGCCTAGTTTTGTACTTAGTCCCAAATAATGCCTGGGCACTGATGGGAGACAACACAGGCCAGGGACTGTTCTCAGGAGGCAGTAAGTGTTCTTTGTTTCAGGGAGGTCAGACAGTTTATTCATATAAACATAAGCTGTGCTGGGCGACTTGCCCATAGGCCAACTGAGGAGGGGCATGGATGTAACTTTTAAGTTCAAATGAGGACCACAATTCTGGCTTTTCTTTGGTGACAGCAAATAGTGGCTATAAATTCTTTATCCTGTGAGAATCTTCTGCTAGAGCTGATGAAGCATTTGTTTCTCACCAGACCAAGCTCTCACAGAGTATCCCTATAAAGGATGGGGGTAGGTGGTCTTATATATAACAGGCAGCTTAATTATCCAATCATGGGAAGGCAGTGTCTGCTCTACAATAGTTTGATATTATTATTATCTCATGCACAGTGTACATGAGAAAAAATTCAATGCCACAGGTAAGAAGGGAAGGAGAGTAAGAATGGACAGATGAAGTCATGAGACCCCAAAGCTGAGAAACTCGGAGCAGTCCACACTAAGCAAATGAATTTATGAGGAATTTGGTGTAGTAGATGGTCTACGTGACCAGTGATTTTTCAGATTGATGAAGAGAAGAAAGAGTCAAGCTCTATTCCTTAACTGTCCTCCTGAGGGTGACAGAGCTCTGAAACGGGCTCCCCAGGGAGGTTGTGGAGTCTCCTCTGGAGACATTTCCAGATCTGGATGTGTTCCTGTATGACTTAGTCTATGTGATCCTGCTCAGGCCGGGGGGTTGGACTAGATGATCTTCTAGGTCCCTTCCAGCCCCTGACATTCTGTGATTCTGAGGATGTGCTCAGCACTACAAAGTCTCTCTAAATAGTTCAGAAAACCAGTAATCCTTGGGGCGTTTTGAGCAATGCAAAGTGAGATTGACTTGGTCTAGGTGATCCTGCTCTGGCAGGGAGGTTGGACTAGATGATCTTCTAGGTCCCTTCCAACCCCTAACATTCTGTGACTTCCAGATGTTGTATGGGCGTCATAACTCAGAAGCACTTTTTCACTCTGAGGCAGAACAAGGAAGACGAGACTTGGGGCTCAAGCCCAAACAAAGAGATGCACAAATAAATTATTTTTTAAGCTCTTTATGACCTCTATGCATAACACTTTTACAGGTTGAATATTTTCTGGGTAAATGGTGTACCGGTTGACAAACACAGGAATGCTGTCTCACAGTAGGATATGTCCCTTGGACAATGTAAAGCTGGTGTGTATGTGTAGGGCCTAAATCCATAAAGGTGGAATAAACATTCAACAAAACATAAATTACGAAAAGAAGGTGAAGAAGATGTTCCTACATGTTCGTATAAAGTCAGGGGAAAAAAAAAGAAAATAAATGTAA
>VYZU01028724.1:0-38615 GCA_013401355.1 Ceyx cyanopectus
CACACACAAAAAAGAAAAAACAACCACCCCACCCTCCAGTTCCCCCTCAAAAAAATGTCAAGCCCACAAAAAAAGGACAAATCTGCATAATTTTCTCATTAGCAGTAACTGGAGAATGCAATGGAGAATCTCCTGCCAAGCATTTCTCAGGATTATGCCAAGTTATTATTCAGCCAATGAGAACGATGAATATGTCTTAGTCAGTGAAAGCCATTCTTGTGTAAGCTGACCCAAGAGAAGCTGTCTTTTCCACATTTTCTTATATCAAAATGGCAGATCAGTAGATGGATTAGGGAGAAAAGCAAAATCCTTCCCAAGGATTAGATATTAACACAAACCAATAGGGCTGCTTAAAAGGTTTTCCTTCAAAATACCCTTCTGAGAGAGGAAAAATTTTTAAAGGAAGTTAAATATTTCCATACTAGTGAAACACTTAGTCTTTGGTCATCGATGCTCAAAATTTAAATGCCTCAAATCTGGAATATTTCAGTGCAGCAATATTGTAAATTCTCTTAACTCCACAGCATGAAAATTCCTACATGGGTACTGTTCCTTTTCTTCTGAAGCAACCAAATCAACCAGGAAATCTAAACATCCCGAGGACATATAAGCATCTGCACAAATTTGTCTCTAGACTTCCATTTCGTGAAGACAACAGGACTATTCTAAAAATGTGGGATTTATTTTCTTTATCGTATTTATCTTTGTATGGCTAAGGATTATAGCATTTTAGCATGCTACTTGTTAGGAACTGATATTTAACACATGGCTTTAAAAAAAAGTGTTTGTTTTTTTTTAACAGGTTATTTTAAAATCAAGCAGTTTCTTTCACCAATAATAATACAAATGTATTCAAGTGCAAAGCATCTCCAAAGGAAAGACCAGTAACCTGGAAACCATGTGGTCCTATGTACTCATTATTAGCAGTACTGCTTACTTTCTCAAAGACCTTTCAGGGTAGCTTTTGATTATTTTTCCCCCTTTAGTTGAGTATCAAGATACTTACAAGCATAATTAATTCATACTTTGGAGTCTCAGGATTATGAAGTATTATAGGATGGCAGCGCTAAGACAAAATGCTCTAATTCACCAGCTGTCATGTATTTAATTAGAGTGTTTGATGAATCTTTCCTACTTAGATGAGCCTTCATACTTTGTGTTCTATTAAAAAAAAAAAAAAAGATAGAAATGAAAGAAAAAATACTTCTTTTGCACAAGGACTTTAGTACTCAGATAAACTTTTTGTTAGCATGGCAGACTTGTCTATCACATTAATGTTAGACCTGGAGTTGAATAACTTGTCAGCTCCAGCACTGACATTTTCAGAGAAAGAATGACGGTGCAGGCTCAAAAAATGAGGCTTCTATTATGCAGAGAAACAGAGAGAGCATGGACGGGGTTCCTCTCAAAAAGCAGGTGAACTTTATGCATTTCCACCCTCCCTGTGTTTTCCAACATCCAGCTGTTCGCAAAGGTTAAACCAAAAAACTTCTTTCCAAAAAATATCTCTCCTGACTCTCCTTTAAGATATCAAGACTACTTTTTATTTTATGTATTTTATATGAAGAATATTCAGCACAAATTAGAGCTAGAAATATATTTAAATGGATGAGTCATAGGCAGTCTTTGGGTATGTGCATCATATTAGCTGCAGCATATAGAACAAAGTGTCAAAGGTGAGGTTATAAAACTGATTCTTATGCAATTGAAACATGCTTTAAACATTTTTGCATGAACATTTCTCTTCTTATCATAGTTGTGTATAATACATGGGCTACCTTGGAACATTTTCTATATCAGTGCCTATGTAAATAAATAATGTACTTCCATGACACTGGAATGCAGTTAGAACTGCATAAACATTTTATTTTTTACATTCATTTTTAACCAGCTATATAGTGTCTACAGCATATAATAGGTTATAATATAATTTAATAAAAAATCATACTGCTATAATTTTATCTTGAATCTCTCATCTTGCATATTAACAAACTGTGTCAGTCATTTATATTTCTAAAAATCTTCCATTTTATTTCAGTTTGTAAGCCTGACTCCTTCATAAAAATACAAGTAAAGTTTCAGATACCCATTTCAGTTAGGTGGCCTAATGACTGATCAGAAACACTGATGGAAGGAAAATCTTCAGGTTTTGAAGAACTTTAGGAAGAAAAAAGGGATATTTTTTAGAGACAACTCAAATATTGGGCTCATTTTAGTTTTTCTCTATTAAATAACCCTACCAACACGAGGTGGTCCACACTGTACTGCATATTTTTATCTTAGGTTAGGCTAGGAATTATTTAGTATTAATTATTAATTAATTAGCATTATCCATCTCTGTTCCCATTAAAGTCAGTGTGTGATTCAATATTTAAAAGAAAGGGGGAAAAAAAATAAAACCTGGAGTAATTCCTTGTTAATGGACTGTGAGGGGAAAAAGCAAACAACAAAAGGGGAAAGAATTGTTCTTCTGTGTATCCCTCTGCAGTAAAAGCATAATGATTGTGAACCTCCAAGCACAAATGGGCACTATTTTTCTGGTTGCTGCTAAAATAAGATGACTTACGGGAGTGGGCAGAAGGAGCTTAAAGGAGATCTTAAGTTTAAGATCACTGTAAAAAAAAACTCCCTGAAAAAATTACCCACCCAATTACCAAGGCTTCATAAATAAGATGGGCAGCATGCTACAGGCTGTACAGACATTAGGTCTCTGTTTCTGTGAACAACTTGAGGTTTTCTTTTTGGCTATTCTGTCACCCCAGACTGAAACACTGTTCATTCCTTCTCTCTTCCTCTCCCCTTTCACCATAAGACTTGGTGTCAAGGAATGGCTTGAATACTTACTCATTGTGCAGAAGAACTGAAGGTGACATGGGACCTCCTCAGGAAGCCATATCCTCCTGTTCTGGAAAAGCTTTCCATTTATTTATCTATCCTCACTGTTTCTGAAAATGATATTTCTGAAGAAAAAGCAGATTTGCTCCCTAACTATCGAATAAATCTGGAATTTTGTGTCAGACTCAAAGCAATGAAACATCTGGAATCAGAAACTCACAACACATATCTATAAAGGAACACTTACCTAGTGTGTAAGACACTTTCACTTGCAATTCAAAATGTTTTCTGCTGACTGAAAATAATACAGAATTATATAAGGCACAAAGACAAGTCCCGATTTTAGCTGAGACAGAAAATTAAAACTATGCTGCTATATATTACAAATTGATCCGTCTCAAGCACATGTACACAGCAGCTTTATAAACACTGAAATTGCTCTTTTGCTCCCATGGATCCAACAAATGATTCAATCCATGGCCAAGCATAGCACGACTATCCCCATGTCCCAAATTTCCAGGTTCAGTGGGAGAATCAACTGCAGGATTTGGCTTGAGAAAATTTATTATAGACAGAAAAATATTACTGAACAATGCTCCACAGAGCTTCCAAGAGACATCTGATATTCCTATACTATTTCATAGCCTGATTATTACTGCTACAGTTTTACCTGCAGTGATATCACATGCAATGGTCTTTCACAGATCACATCTTATATTTAAATACTGTCCTAAAATACTTATTGTCAAAACATCATTCACTTTCCACTCTCTTCATCACCTGCCCCTCTCCTTGTCCATGGTATGCATACCAGCAGTACTGAATCAGGATAGTTTATTATACTTTAAAAATAATAAATGTGCAATTTGCTTCCATGATGCAGTTGGTAATTTGCATCACAAAGTAGTAGATCTCTCAAAACTTCTACAAATCTGACATTAAAAATACTCTTTGCCAGTAAATTTTAAGACTAATCTCACTACTACACTTTTGAAGGAAATTGTGGTCTCCTCTTGGTTTTCACATAGTAGACAGTACTATCAGAAACCATGAATTAATGATTGTTTTTCATTTTAATGACCCCTTCCACGAAATACATATTTTGATAGAATTATGTCTATTAAATGAAAATCAGTGCAACATTTTGTAACTCTAACATTATTTGTGAGCTGTAGGCACCTGTCAAAATACAGAATTTTTGCAGCAGAGTTTACAGTATCTCTGTAGGACAAACAGAACATGTTAAGCAGTTTCTTGAATTGAGGTCATGACCCTATAAGAAGCTGAGGAACAGAACTGCTACTGAAGTATTTTCCTCATGGCACATTACAGCAAAAAGGACCTAACATGCCTGCAAGCACCCCCTATTTCCTTGTAAATAGATATACTAGAAGATTTAAGAATAAGACATAGATTCTTAATAAAACCAGAAAGTTCATTTTATACTTTTATTTTAAATAAAGGAAATAGATTCTACAACACAGCTGTGCTTGAACAAGGATGTTACTAAGGAATACAGCAGTTTGCCTGAAAGGCATATGCTCTGCTGCTTTGGTGAATCAATGCTGGCAAAAATTGACCCTCTATAATTGTTACAGATTTTATTGAAGAATACTTTTGATTGATTAACATTTTTCCCTGAAACCCTTATGGAGGAAAATTTTTGCTTTGCTATCCCCAAAATAATAATATTCCATAAGAATGCTTGTCTGACTCTTGATATGTTTATAGAGTAACAGATGATCAGAGGCCCTAAGAAAAAAAAAATCTTTGAAGAAATAGATAGNACAAAAGGGTCCATATAACTTAAGGAAAATAGCCTTTATAAAAGCACATTAAATTGGGAACAGGAGCAGGATAGATGGTTTTCTTTTTGGCTATTCTGTCACCCCAGACTGAAACACTGTTCATTCCTTCTCTCTTCCTCTCCCCTTTCACCATAAGACTTGGTGTCAAGGAATGGCTTGAATACTTACTCATTGTGCAGAAGAACTGAAGGTGACATGGGACCTCCTCAGGAAGCCATATCCTCCTGTTCTGGAAAAGCTTTCCATTTATTTATCTATCCTCACTGTTTCTGAAAATGATATTTCTGAAGAAAAAGCAGATTTGCTCCCTAACTATCGAATAAATCTGGAATTTTGTGTCAGACTCAAAGCAATGAAACATCTGGAATCAGAAACTCACAACACATATCTATAAAGGAACACTTACCTAGTGTGTAAGACACTTTCACTTGCAATTCAAAATGTTTTCTGCTGACTGAAAATAATACAGAATTATATAAGGCACAAAGACAAGTCCCGATTTTAGCTGAGACAGAAAATTAAAACTATGCTGCTATATATTACAAATTGATCCGTCTCAAGCACATGTACACAGCAGCTTTATAAACACTGAAATTGCTCTTTTGCTCCCATGGATCCAACAAATGATTCAATCCATGGCCAAGCATAGCACGACTATCCCCATGTCCCAAATTTCCAGGTTCAGTGGGAGAATCAACTGCAGGATTTGGCTTGAGAAAATTTATTATAGACAGAAAAATATTACTGAACAATGCTCCACAGAGCTTCCAAGAGACATCTGATATTCCTATACTATTTCATAGCCTGATTATTACTGCTACAGTTTTACCTGCAGTGATATCACATGCAATGGTCTTTCACAGATCACATCTTATATTTAAATACTGTCCTAAAATACTTATTGTCAAAACATCATTCACTTTCCACTCTCTTCATCACCTGCCCCTCTCCTTGTCCATGGTATGCATACCAGCAGTACTGAATCAGGATAGTTTATTATACTTTAAAAATAATAAATGTGCAATTTGCTTCCATGATGCAGTTGGTAATTTGCATCACAAAGTAGTAGATCTCTCAAAACTTCTACAAATCTGACATTAAAAATACTCTTTGCCAGTAAATTTTAAGACTAATCTCACTACTACACTTTTGAAGGAAATTGTGGTCTCCTCTTGGTTTTCACATAGTAGACAGTACTATCAGAAACCATGAATTAATGATTGTTTTTCATTTTAATGACCCCTTCCACGAAATACATATTTTGATAGAATTATGTCTATTAAATGAAAATCAGTGCAACATTTTGTAACTCTAACATTATTTGTGAGCTGTAGGCACCTGTCAAAATACAGAATTTTTGCAGCAGAGTTTACAGTATCTCTGTAGGACAAACAGAACATGTTAAGCAGTTTCTTGAATTGAGGTCATGACCCTATAAGAAGCTGAGGAACAGAACTGCTACTGAAGTATTTTCCTCATGGCACATTACAGCAAAAAGGACCTAACATGCCTGCAAGCACCCCCTATTTCCTTGTAAATAGATATACTAGAAGATTTAAGAATAAGACATAGATTCTTAATAAAACCAGAAAGTTCATTTTATACTTTTATTTTAAATAAAGGAAATAGATTCTACAACACAGCTGTGCTTGAACAAGGATGTTACTAAGGAATACAGCAGTTTGCCTGAAAGGCATATGCTCTGCTGCTTTGGTGAATCAATGCTGGCAAAAATTGACCCTCTATAATTGTTACAGATTTTATTGAAGAATACTTTTGATTGATTAACATTTTTCCCTGAAACCCTTATGGAGGAAAATTTTTGCTTTGCTATCCCCAAAATAATAATATTCCATAAGAATGCTTGTCTGACTCTTGATATGTTTATAGAGTAACAGATGATCAGAGGCCCTAAGAAAAAAAAAATCTTTGAAGAAATAGATAGGGTGGGTTATATGTATGATCACAAAAAGATTTTTTAAATGCACATTATGAATTTTGCAGTTTGTAAAAACCTGGCTCTGTGAATAATAATTAGTTTATGTATAAATCATATTCGGAAATATTTATGATGAAACTTCCATTCAAAATAAAACAGACAAATGTCTCTAACCTAATGAAATTGCATAGTAAATTATTTCCAAGAACATTCCAATGTCAAGGTAACTCGCTTAATTATCCATTATCATAGAAATGTAGACATAATGTTAATTAAAATGAAGGGGCAAAACCATTCCCATTTTTTATTAAGATCCATTGGCCTCTTGAACAGCTATTAGCCTTGCTGTCAGGGTTAGGTGGAGGACAAAATTTGCCCTGGTAGGTAGACCATTGCAAGCTGATTTCACCAGCTTCGGAACTGCAATGTCATAATGAGAGGCAATTGAAAAACTATCTGCCAGCCATTTCTATCGACAGCACATGGGAAGCTTTTGTACTGAGGGTTCTCTGCAGCCACCTTCCAGCTGCAGTGCCCGGGCACCTCAACCAAACAGCAGCAGCTGAGAATCCAAATCCACCTGCACCTCGGCCCCTTGGCTGGGGAACATTCTGCGAACAACATCTCCCAGCAATGCACTCACCTTGGGTGGAACTTTCTCAGGTTAATTATGATGCTTACACATATTTATCTTAGGAGTAGATTATCATGCTGTAGGAAATTTTACCTTCAGGGCTGCCCAATGCAGAGAAGGGAGAGGGAATGGCCCTGGCGTACATTAGAATGTGCATTATACAATTCTGGTTCAAGCTACTACTTGGAGTAGAGGAGCTGTAGAAATAACGTGGCAGTCTTGGGAAACCTCAGTATTACCTAGTGCCTGCAATTTCAAGTACAGTTCTGTGGGAGGTGTTTTCTGCACTTGTCTGATACTGCTGCTGTGAGTCAGCAGCTGTCCATGGCAAATCAGCCACAGACTCCTACAACACGAAAATGCTGCTCTTCCCACAGCAACAGCCCAGCACAGCCACGACAAGCTACACAGCAGCACTACTCCTCCAGTTCTGCTGGAGTCTAGTTCTCAAAATATATTTTTATATAAACAAGTTGCTGAAATAATTCCACAAAATCTTTTTTTTTTTTTTGGTGTGCCATTCAAAGACTTCTCTAAAGCTGCAGACAATATGAATTAGGAGAATGTTTTACTTGAAAAAAAACCACGTGCTTTGAATGACTGGGGCAACAGCACCCAGTCTTGTACAAAACTGATGTATTGCAAAGAATGAAATCCAGTAACATTTAGTTTTACTCCACGTTTAGTTCCATACCATTCTATCCCTGAATCACATTTATTGGTCCAGAATCAAGTTCAGATTGCTCCTATTATTTTTCATACTTCTAGTTTTCAAAGTATACATAGCATAGTGAAATAAAAAGCCATATATTTTAATTTCTAAATAAAAAAATAATGTATTTTTAATTTCTACATCAGGGTTAAACTACAGCTGAGGTGGGTACAGGGTGGGTAAGAGTGGCTCTGCTGGTGGGCTCTGGCTTGAAGAACTGTGCCTCTCTCTGTCCTGTCGCCTCCAGCTGCCTCCTATTTGTGTTCCTCTCTGGGATGGTAACTTCTCTTTGAAGGGGCCAGGTAGCTTCAGAAATTGGAGTGCTGGACTGATGTGTGGCATCTACTCAATGGTGACAGAAGGAGAATTTAACTTTAGAGGCAGCACTACAGGGTGCTCTGCATTACATAGACATTTAAAAGTCCACAAAGCTATTCTAGAGTGAAACTGCAGTGCCAGAGCTGTTGTCTGTCAAGGAAAGAAAGAACGAGTACTTTAGTCATGAGACAACTACAGCTCCCTCCTGTCTACACTGCTGCTAAAGGAACACTTGTGTTAGTTGCAGAACATTTATCATGGATGTAGCTTTTCTTAATGATGGAAGGAAAAAATAATTCTGCTTTATAAGATGGAGTTCTGCGTATTTCTGTAGTTGGGTAAAGTGAATGTACTGTTATTACTGAGAAGTTGAGGCAGGTTGAAGGCACTCCTGGTGGCAGGTAGATTAATGGTAAAACAATCACAGCAGTTCAGGAACGTTCTGGTAGTATAAGAGTTTATGACCTGTTACCACCAAATAGCTCATATTTGTTGTACAAACCCATGGGGATCTTAATCCAGCTCTGCCTTTGTCTTCCCCCTCCCATGGCAGGGCTGCCAGGTGGCTGGGTGAACTGTCACCAGTTTTGGTTCAAGAGAGCTATTTATGGCTTACAGCCACTGTATGGAAGAGTTTGTTAAGAGAGCAGAATATGGCTATTCTCATATGTTTTATCACTGTAAACCTAGGATTGGCATAAGAGATGTTAGTACAACTTGTCATAAAACTCTTATTGCCACAGTAAGATCAGCACAGAGGCTGGTTAGGGTAAAGACAGTAATGTGAACATTGAAAACTTTTTAAGGACAATCTGATTAAGGGTGAGTGTAGGATGGAGCCAGACTCAGTGTCATCCAATGATGGAACAATAAACTATGGGAGTAAGTTGGAGCACAAGAGGTTTAGAGTAAACACAAGGAAAAACTTTTTCACAATGAGGGTGACAGAGCCTGGAAGGGGCTGCCCAGGGAGGTTGTGGAATGTCTTCTCTGGAGACATTCAAGATCCACCTGGATGTGTTCCTGGGTGACTTAATCTAGGTGATCCTGCTCTGGCAGGGGGATTGGACTAGATGATCTTTCTAGGTCCCTTCCAACTCCTAACATTCTGTGATTCTGTGAAAAGGAAACAGGAATCTAGTCTTGGTGAAACAATTGTCAGCCCCCACCCCTGAGTTCTGAAGTAGCTTATTGTAATTCTGGACTTCTAAGGTACATACATTCCATTTTGATTTTTACTCTCATAATATTTGAAATACATCATTAAATACCATGGGTAAGTGCTATACACCATAGTATTCTAATGTAAATACTATAGCTAAAGATTTTAGAGATACACAGGTTTAAAAATGTTCATGAAGAACTCTTCCACATTTTCACTCACAACTTTTTATTACCAGACTAGCTAAAAACCCACTCACCTTACACACATTAATACCACTCTTAGTATAACTAGAGATTTTCACAACTTCTTCTTGAAATTTAAAACATATATTACTTCCTTCAGTCCTCTGAATGGTAAATTATAATTGCTTTAATAATTCAGAAAAACATAAAAATGAATCTAAGGTAATAACCAGATTGCATATTACCTACCACATATTGCACTTTGAAAGTAATCAGGAATGGATTAATTAAGCAAATCTTTTTTTCTGACCAAAAAAAAAAGTAGCAGTCACTGACCATGGTGTTTCACTGAATGGTTCTAAATTATTTGAATAATTTTTTCCATATCCCAAATAAACTTGAGACACTCCAAGAAATTCAGTTCATCACTGTTATTCTCCAAATGCCTAAACCTCTTATCTTTTAGTTCAGAATTACTCTTCACTATTATCTTACAAAAGTTAGTTGTTTTTTTGAAAGAAAAAAAATAAATTAATACAATTAGTTTTCTGCTTAAATCAGAAAAAGCTTATGTTTGGTTTGCGGTTTTGTTTTGCCACTCTGTAGTTAACAAATTGCTTGAATTTAATTTAGAATTCTGTCAAAATAAGGGGAAGATGGGGATAATTTTGTAGCACAGCACTAACTGCAGTGTCAGAAAAACAAACCTGCACATGAAACAAGTCTTCTAAGGATTGAGATGCCACAATGCTGCCAAATAGAATTTTCAAATGAACAGCAATTACAGAAACACAGAGCTAAACTTTCTCAAGTTTTTCACAGCCGAGCACACGCTCAGTTTTATCATGTGAACCACACTGCAAAGTGCAAGAAAACATGGCAGTGAACCTGGAAAACTGGCCTAGAATTAGAAAAAAGGGATTACTGCTAAGTAGATTCTTCTCAACTCTCCTCATACCTCCTCAGGACCTTGTCTAAGCTAACAACATGACTGGCCTTTACAGGAGAGAGATGTCCTCTCCTGTGCTCTCTTCTTGCCAACAATCCCACAAGGCCTGAGAAGATTATGGTCCCGAGTATCAGCAGTTGCTTTCCACAGACTTTCCCAGCACCTCAAGGCTTTTCTCACCAGCCACCCCATAGACTCAGCAGATTTTGCATCTATGTAGCAGCAAGGCAGCTCCTCTATGAGTTCAGAAATCTCTGGGTTTGGGGAATCTCAGTGAAGCAGCAGTTCTCACCTACCCTGGGTGAGATTTTTTATCTCTAATAATCAAGTTAAGCACATCTGAAGGATTCTTACAATACTGTGTTTAGGTCCTCACTTTGTAGAGTTTCTGTTTCCATGGTTACCCACACAGTCCACATTTCAAAACTACCACAGTAAAACAATAATAACAATGAGCCAAGTTAGTGCAATACCAGCCACTGCACATCCAACAATCTTCCCTCCTCACCCTCTGCTTCACAAAGCTCTCAGGATTCCTGCTATACCCAGCCTCTCAAGGAAGGCAAACCACTCTTTTATTGAAAATAGCCAATTACTTCTCAAATTTCTGATCTCTTTCCCAAGTAACTTTAAAACTCCTGCATACATCTAACAATAAGGTACAACAGTTACTATAGTAACATTATTTTAGGAATAAATAACACAATATTGCTTCTGATTCTTTTCAACAAATGAAACAAAAATAATGAGCACATACTGGATTAATGGCATTATTTATTTAGAAGCCTTCATAGACTGATATTTATATTCAAAACCACTAGCTAGTTTTGGTGCAGTGCTCTGTCTTCTTCAAGTAATCAGGGCTACCTGGACTAAACAAGATATTCTAGTGGCATTGGCACTATGATCTCATTTGTCAGAAGGTCATGACTGACAGTGTTAAACTGATAGGAAAATGTGTTACATACCTGCAGGGCATCAATCGGCTCTGAGCAGCCCTACCTGGGACTAGCACCCAGGGCTCCAAGTGCTCCCATTAAGCTCAGGCCCTTGTCCCTGCCTCCTGCCCGAGATGACTTTGCAAGTCACCAGTGACACTTGTGCAGCTTTGAATACCCCGAGGGGAAGCTCTGCTTTCCACTCAAGTGCAGAATATTGTTTCTGTGGTGCACTCATACACTGTTATAAAACCAAACCAAAATAACAAACCCCCTGATTGTCGGGAGCATTGCAGAGGGTAATGCTTGCCTGGGGAATCACCTCTTGCAACTCAGAAGTGTCTGCCCATATCATGAAAGCTGTCTCCACTGCAAGCATGCCACAGTTGCACCAGGAAAGACCCCCCCCAAAGCACTGTTCTGCTGAATTCCTATATGCTGCTGGGTCCATTGTCTTCTGTCACCACTGTAGTACATGCATGATATATTTCTGATTTTTAACTGCTGACAAAACACCCAGCTTTCTTAATGATGTACACAAAACTGTCCTGTGTCACTATTCCTGTATCTGCAGTAGGGGTTTCTATTGACTGTTTAACAAGCACCTCATGTACACACGCTTTGGTCACTTCTGCAGGAGGACCCACCAAGGAGAGTCCCTGGACTGACAGCTTGTCCACTTGGGGAGGTCAGCAACACACCAAAACACTCAATATATGTGCTGCAGGAGCTACCTGGAGGTGTCTGAGACCATCTGACATTCCTACCAGGAAAGGTGCTGGAGCAGGTAGTCATTTACTTTACTGTGCAGGAGCTACCTGGAGGTGTCTGAGACCATCTGACATTCCTACCAGGAAAGGTGCTGGAGCAGGTAGTCATTTACTTTACTGGGAAGGGTGTTCAGTCCAAGTCAGTCCAATTTCTCAAGCTCTTCCCCATTCTCACCCACTGATGACTAAACTGGGAAGCTCCTGGATCACACAATGAACTGAGGACCAAAGAGCACCAAGGGTGCACACAGGCACAACCCTGATCCTGGACACACCACAGCTGGCACTTTAGGACCAGAATGAATTTTATATTGGACTCGGTGCAAACACCATGGCTCTTGACAACACTTCCTACACTAATCAAGTAAAATTTAAGTAGAACTTGCAGGTTGAAAAACAAAAATAAAAAATTATACCATCATCACTGTGTTTAACTGTAAATTAGCTTGGATTAATATTTACTGAAGAACAATCTCAAAGTAATAAAAACAAGCCCATCATATTGAAATCACATGAGGGAGGGAAAAATCCCCACAGCACTGCCAGCTGAACATCCCACATCTAGGAGACCTCGCAAACTCAGTCAGTGGCAATGAGGAAAAGCATGCTGGCGCAAACCCCAAGCCTGGAAGTTTTGGAAGGCAACAGGGAATGAGACAGTGTCCCAGCCTTCCAGAAAGCAGAGGCAGANTCCTGTATCTGCAGTAGGGGTTTCTATTGACTGTTTAACAAGCACCTCATGTACACACGCTTTGGTCACTTCTGCAGGAGGACCCACCAAGGAGAGTCCCTGGACTGACAGCTTGTCCACTTGGGGAGGTCAGCAACACACCAAAACACTCAATATATGTGCTGCAGGAGCTACCTGGAGGTGTCTGAGACCATCTGACATTCCTACCAGGAAAGGTGCTGGAGCAGGTAGTCATTTACTTTACTGGGAAGGGTGTTCAGTCCAAGTCAGTCCAATTTCTCAAGCTCTTCCCCATTCTCACCCACTGATGACTAAACTGGGAAGCTCCTGGATCACACAATGAACTGAGGACCAAAGAGCACCAAGGGTGCACACAGGCACAACCCTGATCCTGGACACACCACAGCTGGCACTTTAGGACCAGAATGAATTTTATATTGGACTCGGTGCAAACACCATGGCTCTTGACAACACTTCCTACACTAATCAAGTAAAATTTAAGTAGAACTTGCAGGTTGAAAAAAAAAAATAAAAAATTATACCATCATCACTGTGTTTAACTGTAAATTAGCTTGGATTAATATTTACTGAAGAACAATCTCAAAGTAATAAAAACTGGAGTTTATATCAGAAATCACAGTAAACTGTGGTAAAGAATTCACCATGGAAAGATGTTATTACACAACTAAAATTATTCTTAGCATGCTAATGCTACAAATAATACAAGATGGCCATCATTACAGTAATTCCAAGTGTTATGTTTTGTTGTATTTTGTCTGCATTTGTCAGTTTTTGAGACTCATAATTCTGTGCAAAGAGAATTTCACCCCAAGGCAAATGCAAGGCTCACAAAAAGAATTTCCTATTTTTCCACTTGAGAGTTCCACACTGACAGATAGACAGCTTCACTACAGTCAAACAGGCAATTGCACTACCCAAATACAATCTTTTACACATAAATATGCAAAGAGCAGTTAGGCAGTTTCACACACAACTTTTCAAAAGAGCAGGTAACTGCATAAAGACCTGTTGGCATAGCTTTCTGCAGTAAATCCTCTCTTCCCATATGTACAAGCAATGCAGTGAAACATCACATTAAGACAATGAATAAATGTTGCAGACAGACACATTAAAACCACTGAGGATTTTGCACTGAGTATCTTGGCATCACAGATAGAATGTGATTGTTAACTGTATGTGACCAGACCGAATGTGACCCACTGGACTCAAACTTCCAGCACCAGATGGGAATGCAGGAGTGGCAATGAGTCCCTTTGATTATTGAATCAAGTCTCCTGCTCATAATAAGCAAGTCAAAGGACATCAGAAAAGTTTGGGAAAGAGTGCTAAACACTTTTCCTAAATATTGCTGCTAAATACAGGCTAAAAGTTCTTTCCTGAAAGCCTACCACCCACTGTAAGAGGCCTGTAAAATCAAAATCACAGTTGAAAGATGCTGTGGAAAACAAGGAAGGTACAAACTTGACCAAGAGGCAGAGACAGTTAAAACTCATGGGAAAGTAGCTCACTCTGAAACATGTCAAATCAGGTCACTGTGAAACTTCAAAATATTTTGTTTCTTTGGGGGGGAAGAAGTGAAACTTTAAATATTTTAACATTACTGTCATCTGCTATGAAAGCAAATGCATTTGATGTTCACTCATATTTAACAGCATATCAGCAATTCTAAGTTCAGTATATGCAAGACAACAGCTCTTGAAGGGATAATGTATTGGTTTGTTTGCAGTTGAAGACCTCTGACTAATATCACCACAAAGAAAAACACCAATGAATTTCAGAGTGCTGTGCAGTTTCAGTCCTTATTAAATACCCTCAAACTCTGGAATTTCACACTGATGCTCTTTTACAAGAGGCAAAAGCAAAGTGCTAAGTTTTGGAGCATGAAAGTAACTCTTTTAATTGCAAAAACACTAGTACTGGTGTCTTTGCCAATCTTCACACTCTTAGTTGGGAACTAGATAAAGCTATGTCCTAAAGCTAGGAGGAACACAAGTAGCCAAATTAAAAAAAATCAAAACAAAACAAGGTACAAAAAGCCAGCATATGTGAATTGTTCAGGAAATTAAATGATCACATTAGCTTGCATGTCCAATTCCCAAAGCCCTTGGATCCCTGCTGAGGAAGAAGGTCAATCAGCAAGCTACCTCCAGGAACACTGCACCGTAACTCTGCCCGTGCTGCGGATAAGGGAGCACTGCTGCCTTCTACAAGGGTTTTAGATACACTTCTGACTAATGGCTATTTCCTGCTCTAGAGGCATGTGCTCTGGGCTTAACTTTGAAAAAAAACAAAGCTCATATTATATCTGCTCTAGTTGAATGGAAATAGACCCAAAAATGCATTGGAAGGTTCTACCACAAAGAATGTCGGAAGCATTGGGCACTATGAACAGGGCCAACATAAGAGACACTCTGTCATTTTTCATTTGACTCTATCACCCAGCTGTACAATACACAATACAACTCCACAACTTCATTAGGCCTCTTAAAATGTTCTCCCAAATTACCTCAGATAATACAGCAAAAACCAAAAAGTCAAAACCCAGGACTATGCAAAGAATTACTTTTTTTATAGATGTGATACTTAAGTCTGTCAGTAGACATGCAGCCTCTTTAATAAGCATTTTGGCACATCTGTAGAGTTTTATTCTTGAGTATTATAAGTAATGTTTTATTCTTTTCAGCATTATGTTTTTCATTTTCAATACAGAAACTTCCACTAACTATTGAGCCTAAATAATTTTTGAAGCTCAAATTTTTCCACTAATTGTGTGCTCAATCTATGGCAAAGCATAACATCACTGTGCTGTTTAATTGGGATGTTCTTCAATGACACACAATGGAGTTTTCTTCTAGACTAGTAGGCTAGTAATATTTCTTTTTCTACTAATAGTAGAAAATGTGTTTATTGGAGAAAAACACCCACAAACAATTCCTAGTGCAACTGCTGACAGCAATCATGGTTTTGTTCATTACATAGAATAGCTAAAAACAATAATGATTTATTTCTTATTAGCTGTGATAACAAGCAGTTTGGTATTAATGAAATGTGAGAACAGAAATGTATAATTCCAATTAGTATGTAGAAAGCAATTTATACTTGTTTATATAAACATGATTCCCAACTCCCCTTTTCAGCTAATCTTTAAATCCAACCTTAAATGATTTTTTTAAGTCCCATGAGCATGGGCTGTAGGAATCTTCATTTAAATTCTAAGCTCTCATAACTGCTCCCAAATCAGCAGTGTTTTTTCCATGAAGACCTCTTCAGTTAAAACAATTCCACCGAGATGTAGGATTATGCTTCTAGAAGCATTCAGTCAGCAGAAAGAACAATCTACTTGAGTCTCTACTCAGCAGAAAGCAACTTTGGCAAAACCTATCCTGGCCATCCCTGTGGACCGCTGTTTCACTGACAGCTGATGAGTTTTTTCCCCTTTTCTCAAGAGATTCCCATCCCACAATGCCCAGGAGCCAATGCAGGGCACTGCTCCAAGGACACTGGGAACTGCTCATCAGTTTCTGTTTTGCTTTACCTTGTCTTCTAGATTTTTTTCACATGACTATTCCAGTATAATTTGGCTTTCTGAAAGCTTTTTGCTCTTATTTAAGTAGCTCACTAGAAGAAAGAGATACAGGCAGATCTGGCACAGTATTTCTTAAGTAGGGGTTCCAATCCCAGTATCTGATGCTGAACTCCAGCTGTAGGTATAAAGCTCAAAAGCACCAGGAATCATTACAGGCAGCATTTATCACAAGCAGAGTTATGGTAAAGGCAAATCAAATGCAACACAGAACACACATGTAAAACATTTACTTCTTTCCTTTTCAATAAAGACAAATCTACAGTTTCTTCAACTTTCAAGTCTTTCGAAAGCCTTATACACCTGAAAGCACCAGGCTGCCTTCTGCCAAATCAGCCTCATTTTCAAGAAATGGTCAAAGACTTTAAATAATGATAATAATAGCTGAAAAATATCTTTATCATTCAAAATTTTAACTCAAACTTATAACTCTTCTGTTATGAAGAGTAATAGATTCACAAAAATGGATAACAAACATTCCCAAGTCATGGATTTTTCTCTTAAATTAATAGTTTATAACTCAAGCAAGGTGATGACAACAATAACTTATAAAGGCTTCTCCTCACAAGTGGGATTAATCTTACCTATAAGATTAGTCTATATGCAATAAATGAATAGATTTATTCCTTCTGATATTGTGAACTATGTTCAAACTGATGTAAAGTCACCTTTTTTTTTTTTTCCTCCTGTTTCAACAGCCTCTCAGCAGTGTTTGTGCATTTTTTTCCTCTGGTGGACTGGAAAACCTCCATTAGTAAAATTTTGTTCTGATGTAGTTAATTATCATATGTGATTCTGTAACCTCCTCCTGGTTAACCTCATCTGATTTTGCCCCCAGAATCTCTTACTACAATTGAAACTGATGGGAAATTTAAGTTGGCTGAAAGTAATTACACAAGTTAGTCAGAACAACAGCAATAACAAGCCACTGTGTGCAGAGTATTGTGGCAGAATTAATGACCCCAAGCCCTCTAGGGCTCTTGATTTTAATTCTAAAGAAAGCCTTGAGCAGAGGAGCAATTCTGAACTATGCTGGGACATAGGTATATTACTCACCAATTTTGTGATAAAAAAAACCCCAAAAACTCTTTCCCAAAATCCAGCTTTACTTTTTACTTTGCCAAAAGCACTTGACTGATCCTCTTTTTCTTTAGTTTATGAAGCTTCCAGTTGTGTAGCTGAGTTCATGGTGAAAAACCACGGAATTTTAACTATATGATGACACATGCAGTACCAGATTCCTGACACTGAAATATTAAAGCACTTTTAGAGTACATTTGTCATTTTGTAGCATGCTTTATCACCACACTGCAATCTCTATTTTCAGAGCAAATCAACTCATAAACTACAGTATGAAATAAAGATGATCAGTCAAGTGCTTTTNGATTCCCAACTCCCCTTTTCAGCTAATCTTTAAATCCAACCTTAAATGATTTTTTTAAGTCCCATGAGCATGGGCTGTAGGAATCTTCATTTAAATTCTAAGCTCTCATAACTGCTCCCAAATCAGCAGTGTTTTTTCCATGAAGACCTCTTCAGTTAAAACAATTCCACCGAGATGTAGGATTATGCTTCTAGAAGCATTCAGTCAGCAGAAAGAACAATCTACTTGAGTCTCTACTCAGCAGAAAGCAACTTTGGCAAAACCTATCCTGGCCATCCCTGTGGACCGCTGTTTCACTGACAGCTGATGAGTTTTTTCCCCTTTTCTCAAGAGATTCCCATCCCACAATGCCCAGGAGCCAATGCAGGGCACTGCTCCAAGGACACTGGGAACTGCTCATCAGTTTCTGTTTTGCTTTACCTTGTCTTCTAGATTTTTTTCACATGACTATTCCAGTATAATTTGGCTTTCTGAAAGCTTTTTGCTCTTATTTAAGTAGCTCACTAGAAGAAAGAGATACAGGCAGATCTGGCACAGTATTTCTTAAGTAGGGGTTCCAATCCCAGTATCTGATGCTGAACTCCAGCTGTAGGTATAAAGCTCAAAAGCACCAGGAATCATTACAGGCAGCATTTATCACAAGCAGAGTTATGGTAAAGGCAAATCAAATGCAACACAGAACACACATGTAAAACATTTACTTCTTTCCTTTTCAATAAAGACAAATCTACAGTTTCTTCAACTTTCAAGTCTTTCGAAAGCCTTATACACCTGAAAGCACCAGGCTGCCTTCTGCCAAATCAGCCTCATTTTCAAGAAATGGTCAAAGACTTTAAATAATGATAATAATAGCTGAAAAATATCTTTATCATTCAAAATTTTAACTCAAACTTATAACTCTTCTGTTATGAAGAGTAATAGATTCACAAAAATGGATAACAAACATTCCCAAGTCATGGATTTTTCTCTTAAATTAATAGTTTATAACTCAAGCAAGGTGATGACAACAATAACTTATAAAGGCTTCTCCTCACAAGTGGGATTAATCTTACCTATAAGATTAGTCTATATGCAATAAATGAATAGATTTATTCCTTCTGATATTGTGAACTATGTTCAAACTGATGTAAAGTCACCTTTTTTTTTTTCCTCCTGTTTCAACAGCCTCTCAGCAGTGTTTGTGCATTTTTTTCCTCTGGTGGACTGGAAAACCTCCGTTAGTAAAATTTTGTTCTGATGTAGTTAATTATCATATGTGATTCTGTAACCTCCTCCTGGTTAACCTCATCTGATTTTGCCCCCAGAATCTCTTACTACAATTGAAACTGATGGGAAATTTAAGTTGGCTGAAAGTAATTACACAAGTTAGTCAGAACAACAGCAATAACAAGCCACTGTGTGCAGAGTATTGTGGCAGAATTAATGACCCCAAGCCCTCTAGGGCTCTTGATTTTAATTCTAAAGAAAGCCTTGAGCAGAGGAGCAATTCTGAACTATGCTGGGACATAGGTATATTACTCACCAATTTTGTGATAAAAAAAACCCCAAAAACTCTTTCCCAAAATCCAGCTTTACTTTTTACTTTGCCAAAAGCACTTGACTGATCCTCTTTTTCTTTAGTTTATGAAGCTTCCAGTTGTGTAGCTGAGTTCATGGTGAAAAACCACGGAAGTTGAACTATATGATGACAAATGCAGTACCAGATTCCTGACACTGAAATATTAAAGTACTTTTAGAGTACATTTGTCATTTTGTAGCATGCTTTATCACCACACTGCAATCTCTATTTTCAGAGCAAATCAACTCATAAACTACAGTATGAAATAAAGATGATAAAAATGGCTTATGACTCTATTAGTTAATATTTTAATTTTTTTTATCTTACCCTTTGCTTTATTTTTGCAACTCTTTCACCTTTCTCTCCCTAAAAAATTTTTCCACAGATATATAGAAATACTATTATTGGTAAATAAAATGAAAGATGGCTGCTAATTCAGGCTGATACTACAACAGGAAATCCTGAAAGTCATGCAGTTTTTCTTTATGTTACCAGTGGAGCTCTTGATAACGTTCAGAAGTAAGATACTGAGACTTGCACACTCTTCACACATGATGTTAAAATAAATTGTATGCTTTTATATATGAAAGTGCACTTTTGCACTGTTATGTCTGCTATTCAATTAGTAATAGACAGAAAATAAGAGCATCTCTAGAATTTGCACCAGATGCCATGACTCCTCATAGAACCCACCAATTCCTTGATAACTCTCCTGATGACCACCTGTAATGCCTGTAGGATGATTCTTCTCCTCAGCTGTAGTCACTTCTAGTTACTCTCTACTTGCACCATGGTAAGTCTGTGTTTATAATGGTTTCTACTGAATCTTCAGATCAGCTCAGGTCAGAAGGAAAGCTCTTCCAGGGTGAACTAAACCAGCAGCCAGTAGCCAACTTCCACAAGGTTCCAGATGCATCTAAACCTAGAGTTCCTTGGTCCAAAGCCATGATGTGTAGTTTCAAAGTGCCACCTTCCTTTAGAGGGGTGGGAATTTCAAGCAGGGACTCCTTTGGCAGCTTCTTAGAAATCTCACCCACACTGCTACTCTCTACTACTCCCTCTCATATTAAAAAAGGTTATCTACATGAAATCTAGTGGGATGCAAGCTAAAGTTTAATGGTATTTTTAACAATTATCAGAGATATGTTGAACTGTCAAAACTAATTTTCATTTTTGAATTTATATTAAAAAAACTCTTTTAACTTAAGAGAAGTTAAAAAACATCTCTTATGCTCACTGCCAGGGATGAAGCAGTGCAAAAGTCTCCAAATACCAAGTTCTCAGTTTAGAAGGGAGAGACAATCTAGCACAATAAACTAGATCTGTGTATTCTGCTTAGAGAGTCTCAGGAGGGGGTGTGGGGGTGGATTTTTTTCCTAAATGTCTGCTTCTGTGCAGCTTGAGCACAATTCATTGGGAAACTACATTGAATCCTCAACTTCCAAGAGGTACTTTAGATGAGTTCTAAGAAAAAGACACACTGTTTGGAAAACTTTTGTGCCCTTATAATGAGCTATTTTGTCACTGTACTCAGCTCTTCTGGGTAAGGACTGCAAGATAGGCTCTATTTTATATCACAATTCAGTAAGAAAAAGTCCATCCCATAGGTGAAAGCTGCTATTTACAAATAACTAACTAGCAACTGTATTTCCATAATATGGAAACAACTGAATATTACATTATCTTTAAATGATCCTAATTATTCTGGACTTAAAATTGTAGTTTTTTTAAACTTGCTAGTTAAATCTTACATTCCCCCCTTCAAAGTGTAATATTAAGACATCTGCCAACATGTAAATTAAAAATCATTAGCTGTAACCATCTCTGAAGTCTCTGCTGTCTGTGAGCTTTCTCCCATCACAGGCAGTTCAGTGGAGGGTGTATCATGAATGTATAGCCCAGATCCAGTCCTGCACAGCTGCCTCAAGTTCACTGAGACTGCTAAGAAAGAGCTGTAAGAAAACTTGTAGAGAGGTAAAGAAAGTAAAAATTATAGAGAGATGGGACTGCTGAGACAACCACAGATTCAAGAGAAAAATATCAACTCAGAAAAGTATGAAATCCTGATAAGGGAAAGAAAAAAAGAAGATAAAAAAAACCCAGGCAGACTAGTCAGCCCAGTCAGGACCAGGTGGGGAATCATGTTGACCTGTCAGCAGCATCACCTTCAACTGATCTTGTGGAAGAGAGCAGCCTGGCAGCACTGACTGTCCCAGAGAGTGGTGGAGACCAACCTCTCCTCTCCTGACTGATGCCTGTTGAGACAGCAAAGGCTCTTGAGGTGCCTTAGGAAGAATCAGCATATTAATTCTTACTCACATAAGCCATTATATACTGTCTGTATCTTGTGTGTCAGACTATTATTATAGTTTTGTTTAGTATACTGTGCTTTATTTTAGACTTGTTTGATATGGCTCGAGCAAGTGAAACCAAAAACTGGGGCATAACTCACTTGGTCTCCTACAAGTTACTGAATTTATTGAAAGAAGATAAAAGACATTTATTTCCTTGTCTACATCTTAAATTTAACAAAAGTTTCTCCAAGTTACTCCAAGTTTCACTTTCAGTACAAAATATGTCCTTGTGGAAGCTGTTACAAATGTCAACACTTTAAGGAGTGTGAATTTATGGTGGCATTGAATTTTAATGGCACTATAAATGTCTATAGTAATGGTGATATATCTATTGCAATAAATTGCTACAGAGAAATATAAAAATAAATGTAAGATAAAAGATTGTGTATAAAATACATTTTTACATACTCTTTAATGATTAAAAATCATAGAAAACTAGAGGTTATAAATCACTGAAAAGTGCTGTTATATTTTACATGCAGTTTTATTCTCATAACAGACAGACACAATTCCTTGCTCAGAAATCGCAGCAACTTTAATGAGGACAATCCAGATGATTTTTTTTTGTTGACTTGGAAAAAAAAAAATCTAATTGGCATTAAGAATCATGGCAATACTGACATTAATGACCCTTGTTACTGAAGCTATGCCTGCTATGAAGGGGAAATTTATGGAATTCCAGCATCAGCAGTCAGTAACGGTTCCTGCACGCTCCCTTCCCTCACACTATTCCCCATTGTTCACCACAGCTCATCTCAATTTGGTTGAGGAAAATTGTTCAGAGATCATATTATGTAAGAGGAAACCTTAAAAGCAAGGAATTCATAAACATGCAGAAGAACAAATAGCATTTCCTCTTTGTAGGTCAAAAGAAGTGCTCAATATCGTGAATGATCAATCTACACTTGCATTCATTCACTGTCCTAAAAAGCTTTAAGTCCTTGATCTATTTTCTGAAAATGGGGGCATCTGGAAATTATGAGATTGGTTCCTTGACAGTCGCTGAGGTTGACATCAACAAAAGCTATCTGTCCTGAAATATAAGCAGAAAAAATAAAATATTTAAAAATATGGAGCTTGGGTAGGAACGAGCACTGTCTGGGCAAACACAGGATCCCATTAAACGCTCTAGGCTGAGGCAGGGTATGGGGTAGGTATGGGGAAGTCACTAGTGTATTTTTTGTTTGTTCTTATAGATATTACAGTCACTCCAAAGGTAAAAATAAGATTCTCTCTAAATAGCAACATTAAGAGATCCTCACTGAACCCCTGAGATCTGAAAGCTGACCTGGAGGATTGAGCCACATTGCTACAATGTGGTGAAGGATCATCATGCTTTGTGATGACTGGATGAATATGAGTCCATGTACTGCATCTGTTTTGCACAAACCAATCTGGGATAGAAGCAGATGCAGTTATCAGGGTATCAGAGCACAGGACAAATTGTAAACTTGAAGCCTTTTCCTTTTCATTATGCTCAAAACAAAATGAGGGATTAATGAGATCAAAATGTTCATGGCTTGATTATCAGTGACACTTCTGTATAACATTATGTACGCAAGCTCTAAATGCACCGTGAATGTAGTAGCCTAGATGCTGCCAGATAAATAAATAGCTGCAAATGCCACCTCCAGGACCTGACACGGCACTGGCAGCTGTTGCCAGGTGCAGGGTTTTGAAGATCTTGGTAAAGAGTGTTCCTGCTGCATAGAAATCCCAGCCAGGAGGTTGAAATGGTAGGGGTTTTGTAGCAAAGACTGCTTATTTGCCATGTCATTAAAGCACCTTCTGTCAAAGTGGATTCTGTAGTTACCTATAGAAGTGGATGAAGAAACATTTGCTAGGAAAAAAGGCATGGAAAAATGTGTGAAAGTCTCCAAAGAGAAGATAATTTCAGGAGACTAGTAATCCTGATGTATCTGCAAGAGCTGATAGATTGCCAGATCTGTCCAAGGCCACCAGCATACACCAGCATCAACAACAGGTTGGACAAGTTGGACTGTGTCCAAGAGGTAAGCACATGCTACATGCATGCAAGGCTATAAGGTTATACATACATCTGATGGAAGAAAACAAACTGTGAGTGACTTTCTGAACATGTATTTGCAAGCCATCGGTATGTCATCAGCATTGGCTGCCACTGTTAAACAAGCCTTCCATTTGATGGAGGTAATTAGGAAGACTTTTATCTTAAAGCATAATTTTTATTCTCTACCATGTTTCTACCATTTTTTACCATTTACAGGAATTACACAGATAATTTTTGAAGAAACCCTGGGCCTGAAAGGTTGACAGCATCTTAATCTCAGAGATCTTTAGGATGAGATATTCAGGATTGATTTAACAGTCTTTAGAACATTAGAAAAACAATGCAAAGTGCTTTTTATCATTCTGGTTTGGTTGTTTCTACCCCTAAAAATGGTAAACATTGACACACCACCTTGAATCAGCTTATCAGAAGAACAGCCTGGCAATGATGATCACTGTTGATCTACTATAGCTAAAGATGCTACAATGCTACAGATAGTGAAAGTGTTATAAATGCATTAAGATAAGGAAACATGTTCAAAGAAAAAGCATGGGAAAGAGCAAGCTTAAACTTTCTAACAAATACTCTTGAGTAAGAGCAAGTTGCAGAATTACTGAAAGATGTCTGCAGATATTGAGTTCAAATAACTGTTATTTACACTGCATGTTCTTGATTCTTTTCCATCCTTTGCAGGGCAAGGAAGGCAATCACATCACTTCTTCAAGGCTCATGCAACTGAGAGATTTGTATTTGTATTTGGTTAACTCTCTACATTCTGTATTTCCTTCTCTTGCACACTATAATTGAAACTCAGGGCACACTGTGAATATTAACATTACAGTCTTTCTCTAGGGAAATGGCTATGTGGAGAGCCAGAAAGAAAGCTCTACTATTTGTTTGCTGCTTTGCTTTATGCTGCTCATCTCACAGCAGATTGGTGTGGCCTCCCTGCTTCCATCAGGCACCTCTGAACTCAGCATGGGATGTATTCATTACAGAAGAAAGCAGCTTGCAGAGTCATTCACTTGCAGCATGGTGCTAAACACCTGGCCGAATTTTGTTGGTGTGTTTTTTCTTACTTTATTGAATTATTATCTTTGACTATTATTTAAACATTTTATTTGGTTTCCGCTCCTTGGAGTCTTTTCTCTTCTAAAAAGGCCAACTTGGAATGACAAATGTTTTCCTGACAGAAAGTTTTAATCGGTTTACCGCTACAAGTACTAGTTTTTAGTTTATTTTTTTTTCACTAGATTTTTAAACCCAAACATTTTCCTCCATTCTGCTTTTGAGTGTAATTAATTTTATTTATTAAAAAACTACAACTTAAGTTAGTAACTAATTAGATTTCATTTTATCAGTATGAGAGAGACATATTCTTAGTGCAGGTAAACAGGTAGCTGGGTATATGGAATATTTTAACACCACACCATGATAACATATGTTGATACATTGATAGTAAGAGAGTTAGGAGACCTGCATGGTTGAGCAGGGAGCTACTGGCAAAACTTAAGGTGAAGAGGGAAATATATAAAACATGGAAGGAGGGAGAGGCCACTTGGGAAGAATATAGGGAGGTTGTCAGAGGATATAGGGATGCAACAAGGAAAGCTAAGGCTGCCCTTGAAATTAAGCTGGCGAGAGAGGTCAAGGACAACAAGAAAAGCTTCTACAAGTATGCTGGAGGCAAAAAAAAGTCTAGAGGCAATGTGGGCCCACTACTGGATGAAGTGGGTGCCCTGGTGACTGAGGACAGAGAGAAGGCTGAGTTATTGAATGCCACCTTTGCCTCGGTCTTTACTTTTAAGGTCAGCTACCAGGAGTCCCAGGTCTCCAAGACCACAGAGGAATTCTGGAGGGAAGAAGTTATTTCCTCAGTTGAAGAGGCTTGGGTTAGAGACCAGTTGAGCAAACTGGACATCCACAAGTCTATGGGCCCTGATGGGATACACCCAAGAGTAACGAGGGAGATTGGCAGAGGTTATTGCTAGACTACTCTCCATCATTTTTGAAAAGTTCTGGAGAACAGAAGTGCCTGAGGACTGGAGGAAGGTCAATGTTGTCCCAGTCTTTATAAAGGGCAAAAAGGAGGATCCGGATAACTACAGGCCAGACAGCCTCACCTCCATCCCTGGAAAGGTGATGGAACAATTTGTCCTTGCTGCCATCTCTAAGCATCTGGAGGAAAGGAGGCTTATCACAAGTAGTCAACATGGATTCCATAAGGGGAAATCATGCTTGTCTAATCTGATAGCCTTTTATGATGATATAAGTAGGTAAATAACATTTCAGCAGATATAGACACTTAAGAGCGAAGGCAATATCTTCCATTCCATTATAGTGTAAAAAACCACAGAATAAGGAAAACCATCCAAAACCACAAGAAATAAAACCCCCAACAATTAAAAAACAAACAAACAAAAAAAACCAAACCCAAAATAAACTCATGAAAAAGATTCCCAAAAAACAGAGAGAGGTGAAAAATAAAATCTATTCAAACTACTATTGAGTTTTGTCATAAACAACAACAGATGGGGACTATGGTTTTACTCAAAGTAAATGAGATCACAGACAAAAGACTATCAGCACCGCTGTCAAATGAGTAAACAAGGAGTTTTACCTGCAATTTGAAGCCAATCAATTGCTGCCATCTATGTTTCTGTGTGACACAGAGAGGCAGTCAGTGTGCATAGGACACTCATTACAGTGATGTATTTGAGTCACCTGCTGTCACGAACCAAGCTGAAGCATCTGATCGGGATGTAAAGCAACGTGCTCAAGTTCCTGCTAGAGCTTTTAACTGAACTGGTGGTGCAGGTCAAGCCCAGCAGACAGCTCGGCACCAGCCAGCTGCTCAGTCACTCCTCCGCAGTGGGATGGGGGAGAATGGGATGGACAAAAGTGAGAAAAACTTGTGGGGTGAGGAAAGGACAGTGCAATAGGCTAAGCAAAGCTACACTCACAAGCTAAGCAACATCAAGAGTTAGCAGATGTTTGGCCATCTCCAGGCAAAGCTACAGAAAGGACGTTTCTATCGCATTCAACTTCAAAAGGAGAAGTATCCACGGTTTGAGAGCTACATTTAAAAATACTATAGGACTGACAGAGACGTGCATCGGTTTTGTCTCTATCAGGTCATCCCACCTGACTGTTTTTCAGTTGCCTCATGCTTAAACATTTAAAACAGTGAGAGCACAAAACAAAGCTCTGGGCTTTGTTCATGGCTGCGCTCATCATGAATGTGACAAATCCCAGAGTATCTATGAAGAGTTCACCTACTAAGAGTCCACCAGGAGAATCTAGATTTTCATTTTGGAACCATGTCCAGATACAGCACCAAGATAAACCACGCTTGCACTATTACCCTTATTAGCAAAAGGAAATGCCTTTCTCATCAGGTATGCTACAGTCTCAAAGCTGGTTATAAAGTGACCCATCTGATGGCAGTTATAACAACTTTTCTGGTACTCTCACAGCACAAGAGTTCTTCGAATTCTTGCCCTAAGATCTGCATTTATAGAACACCATCTGGTACTTCACACTGATCAAGTTTTGCTGTTACCAACATACTATGAGGCCTTGTTTCCCTAAATATAGGAGTGTTAAAATTATCCAGTGTTATTCATCTTTTACACTGAACCAAATAGTGTTCCCACTGATTTGTGATTTTATGTTATTGTTTTCTTAAAATGTATCAAATTTTGCCATTACAAGAGGTTGTGTGATGATAGCTATACATAGATACTCTTGGGCTTCTGGTTTCAGCAGCATCTGAAATACAAATTCCTAAGCAGCAGGAACAGAAATTCCCAAGTAGATAATTCAAAATTTTAGAGGGCACATGACCAAAACACATGACCAACATGAACACTGTTTGCAGCACTCCTTTCTACAAGGCACACCAGGATAGATTAAGCATTTTGGGTTCAGAGCTCTCAGATCTGCACCTTTCAAAAAAAAAAAAAACCCAAACAAACAAATGAACAAACACAAAAACAACAAAAAAAATTTATAAGTTACACTATTTCCTAAATTCCTAGTAATGCCACACAGCAGCAGTCAAAGGTGGAAATGATAAAGNGATATAGACACTTAAGAGCGAAGGCAATATCTTCCATTCCATTATAGTGTAAAAAACCACAGAATAAGGAAAACCATCCAAAACCACAAGAAATAAAACCCCCAACAATTAAAAAACAAACAAACAAAAAAAACCAAACCCAAAATAAACTCATGAAAAAGATTCCCAAAAAACAGAGAGAGGTGAAAAATAAAATCTATTCAAACTACTATTGAGTTTTGTCATAAACAACAACAGATGGGGACTATGGTTTTACTCAAAGTAAATGAGATCACAGACAAAAGACTATCAGCACCGCTGTCAAATGAGTAAACAAGGAGTTTTACCTGCAATTTGAAGCCAATCAATTGCTGCCATCTATGTTTCTGTGTGACACAGAGAGGCAGTCAGTGTGCATAGGACACTCATTACAGTGATGTATTTGAGTCACCTGCTGTCACGAACCAAGCTGAAGCATCTGATCGGGATGTAAAGCAACGTGCTCAAGTTCCTGCTAGAGCTTTTAACTGAACTGGTGGTGCAGGTCAAGCCCAGCAGACAGCTCGGCACCAGCCAGCTGCTCAGTCACTCCTCCGCAGTGGGATGGGGGAGAATGGGATGGACAAAAGTGAGAAAAACTTGTGGGGTGAGGAAAGGACAGTGCAATAGGCTAAGCAAAGCTACACTCACAAGCTAAGCAACATCAAGAGTTAGCAGATGTTTGGCCATCTCCAGGCAAAGCTACAGAAAGGACGTTTCTATCGCATTCAACTTCAAAAGGAGAAGTATCCACGGTTTGAGAGCTACATTTAAAAATACTATAGGACTGACAGAGACGTGCATCGGTTTTGTCTCTATCAGGTCATCCCACCTGACTGTTTTTCAGTTGCCTCATGCTTAAACATTTAAAACAGTGAGAGCACAAAACAAAGCTCTGGGCTTTGTTCATGGCTGCGCTCATCATGAATGTGACAAATCCCAGAGTATCTATGAAGAGTTCACCTACTAAGAGTCCACCAGGAGAATCTAGATTTTCATTTTGGAACCATGTCCAGATACAGCACCAAGATAAACCACGCTTGCACTATTACCCTTATTAGCAAAAGGAAATGCCTTTCTCATCAGGTATGCTACAGTCTCAAAGCTGGTTATAAAGTGACCCATCTGATGGCAGTTATAACAACTTTTCTGGTACTCTCACAGCACAAGAGTTCTTCGAATTCTTGCCCTAAGATCTGCATTTATAGAACACCATCTGGTACTTCACACTGATCAAGTTTTGCTGTTACCAACATACTATGAGGCCTTGTTTCCCTAAATATAGGAGTGTTAAAATTATCCAGTGTTATTCATCTTTTACACTGAACCAAATAGTGTTCCCACTGATTTGTGATTTTATGTTATTGTTTTCTTAAAATGTATCAAATTTTGCCATTACAAGAGGTTGTGTGATGATAGCTATACATAGATACTCTTGGGCTTCTGGTTTCAGCAGCATCTGAAATACAAATTCCTAAGCAGCAGGAACAGAAATTCCCAAGTAGATAATTCAAAATTTTAGAGGGCACATGACCAAAACACATGACCAACATGAACACTGTTTGCAGCACTCCTTTCTACAAGGCACACCAGGATAGATTAAGCATTTTGGGTTCAGAGCTCTCAGATCTGCACCTTTCAAAAAAAAAAAAAACCCAAACAAACAAATGAACAAACACAAAAACAACAAAAAAAATTTATAAGTTACACTATTTCCTAAATTCCTAGTAATGCCACACAGCAGCAGTCAAAGGTGGAAATGATAAAGGCTGGAGGAGAAAACTGAACACACTCTGCTAGTAGAGTTATAATATATGTGCATCAACCTGGTGATCAGTGATGTATTTAGTTGTGCATAATCCAGATGCAGAAGAAATGTGCAAATAGAGAAGAAACTCAGACTTCTGAGAAGTTGCAAGAGTGGAGTAAATGGAAGTAAAAATAACTCATAAGAAAATGAGCAAGTGGGCCACTGTTAAAAGAGAACACCAGTCTTCCCATCCCTCCTGACAGGTTCCAGAAGCATCTGTGAACCAAAACCCACGTGCCACTTCCCTAAGGAAGCTACAGAAATGGACGTATAAATTAGAACTGAAAAACAAATACATAAAAGGGAAAAAAACAAACAAAAANGCTGTCAAATGAGTAAACAAGGAGTTTTACCTGCAATTTGAAGCCAATCAATTGCTGCCATCTATGTTTCTGTGTGACACAGAGAGGCAGTCAGTGTGCATAGGACACTCATTACAGTGATGTATTTGAGTCACCTGCTGTCACGAACCAAGCTGAAGCATCTGATCGGGATGTAAAGCAACGTGCTCAAGTTCCTGCTAGAGCTTTTAACTGAACTGGTGGTGCAGGTCAAGCCCAGCAGACAGCTCGGCACCAGCCAGCTGCTCAGTCACTCCTCCGCAGTGGGATGGGGGAGAATGGGATGGACAAAAGTGAGAAAAACTTGTGGGGTGAGGAAAGGACAGTGCAATAGGCTAAGCAAAGCTACACTCACAAGCTAAGCAACATCAAGAGTTAGCAGATGTTTGGCCATCTCCAGGCAAAGCTACAGAAAGGACGTTTCTATCGCATTCAACTTCAAAAGGAGAAGTATCCACGGTTTGAGAGCTACATTTAAAAATACTATAGGACTGACAGAGACGTGCATCGGTTTTGTCTCTATCAGGTCATCCCACCTGACTGTTTTTCAGTTGCCTCATGCTTAAACATTTAAAACAGTGAGAGCACAAAACAAAGCTCTGGGCTTTGTTCATGGCTGCGCTCATCATGAATGTGACAAATCCCAGAGTATCTATGAAGAGTTCACCTACTAAGAGTCCACCAGGAGAATCTAGATTTTCATTTTGGAACCATGTCCAGATACAGCACCAAGATAAACCACGCTTGCACTATTACCCTTATTAGCAAAAGGAAATGCCTTTCTCATCAGGTATGCTACAGTCTCAAAGCTGGTTATAAAGTGACCCATCTGATGGCAGTTATAACAACTTTTCTGGTACTCTCACAGCACAAGAGTTCTTCGAATTCTTGCCCTAAGATCTGCATTTATAGAACACCATCTGGTACTTCACACTGATCAAGTTTTGCTGTTACCAACATACTATGAGGCCTTGTTTCCCTAAATATAGGAGTGTTAAAATTATCCAGTGTTATTCATCTTTTACACTGAACCAAATAGTGTTCCCACTGATTTGTGATTTTATGTTATTGTTTTCTTAAAATGTATCAAATTTTGCCATTACAAGAGGTTGTGTGATGATAGCTATACATAGATACTCTTGGGCTTCTGGTTTCAGCAGCATCTGAAATACAAATTCCTAAGCAGCAGGAACAGAAATTCCCAAGTAGATAATTCAAAATTTTAGAGGGCACATGACCAAAACACATGACCAACATGAACACTGTTTGCAGCACTCCTTTCTACAAGGCACACCAGGATAGATTAAGCATTTTGGGTTCAGAGCTCTCAGATCTGCACCTTTCAAAAAAAAAAAAAACCCAAACAAACAAATGAACAAACACAAAAACAACAAAAAAAATTTATAAGTTACACTATTTCCTAAATTCCTAGTAATGCCACACAGCAGCAGTCAAAGGTGGAAATGATAAAGGCTGGAGGAGAAAACTGAACACACTCTGCTAGTAGAGTTATAATATATGTGCATCAACCTGGTGATCAGTGATGTATTTAGTTGTGCATAATCCAGATGCAGAAGAAATGTGCAAATAGAGAAGAAACTCAGACTTCTGAGAAGTTGCAAGAGTGGAGTAAATGGAAGTAAAAATAACTCATAAGAAAATGAGCAAGTGGGCCACTGTTAAAAGAGAACACCAGTCTTCCCATCCCTCCTGACAGGTTCCAGAAGCATCTGTGAACCAAAACCCACGTGCCACTTCCCTAAGGAAGCTACAGAAATGGACGTATAAATTAGAACTGAAAAACAAATACATAAAAGGGAAAAAAACAAACAAAAAAACCCAATATACAAAAAAAACCACCAAATATGAAACATTCATGTTGAGGTAATTTACCAAATGGAAAGTCTGGAGCGAAAAAAGTGCTGCAGCTGTCAAAATGCAATCCAAAGACTCAGAGAAGAGGCAAAGGACAATAAAATAGCACTGTAGCCTTAAGGAGCAATGTCACTGGCACCTTTCCAATTTATGAAAACATTAAAGATCCTTCAAGTGAAAGATTCAGACTCAGCTTATGGTTTGTTTTGGATACCATTGGGAATACATGCCACAAATATGCTTGTCAGCCTATCTGTACTGCCATGAAATACAGGTTAGTTCATTATAGTAAATCAGATAATATCTTTTTATGTGCAAGGTCTTCTAAATTTTTTCCTTTACTAATGCAAAACTTTTTGAAAGCGTTTTGTGTAAGCAGCTAAGCTCACATGGCTTCCAACAGCTAGGGTTCCCAAGATATTTTTGGTTTTTCCTCCTTTAAGGAATTACCTAAACACCTATGAGGAATGTCAATGCTTCCTTATACAGTGTGATCACAGTGTACAAAACACCCAGGATTATCTGTGATGGCAAGCCAGTGAATTTTAGTCTGCTGATTTAATGACAGCTAGGAAATGCTTTTTGAAGTTACTCATAGATTAATAACATTATTGCCAATTTAGTCCTTAAAAGCGTTCTTGGTGAATTCAGCTTGGTGTACTAAAAGCTGCCCAAGTACAGTGATCTGTTTTCAGATCTTTTTCAACGGTGATTTTAAAAGGTCAATTTACATATCCTCTTTAGGTTAGTAAAGGGTTGAGTTTAGCTCTGAAACAAGCTATAGCTATGCTGTAAACACTATTCCAATTTGATCTGTCATTCTACAGATGGGACTACCATACAACATATGGTAGCATCGGGATAACACCATTTCCTTCAATTAACCTTTACTGTAAGAACAACCCGAGTCATTCAAGGAGAAACACAGAAGTGATCCACACCTTCAGAGCAGCTATATGAGGCAAGGTTATAGCCTCATAGCCTCTGACCTGCAAGCTAAGAGAACTGCCATTGCCCACACACCCCTGCACACGCAATCTACACGTGTGCTTATTGTGAGATGAGATGACGATGAACTTGGGAGCAAGAGAGAAAAGGGAAACGTTCCACTAACATCAGGACATTCCCATATGACCACCACAGGATACCTGTGTCATGGTATTTTGGAGGAACAAACTCATTTCACTGTATTTTGAGAGGGTCAGAAGCCACACTTATTACAGTGATAAATGAGTGTAATTACACCCCCATGACACCCAATACGCAAGCAGATTAGCAGTTGTGTCCCCAACCCCTGCCTCATATTGCTCAGAAATAGTTGTGCCTCATTTTTGTGATTTGCACCTTGAAAGAAATATTACAAGTATTAACATAGGAAAGTCCTCACTTCAGACTAGCAAAAATCATATTCATTTGGTACATAACTAAAAGGATGACAATTATTTCAGTGACAGTCTTCTGCTTGTGTGGGTACTTTTTAGTGTTAAGACATTTCAGAAAGTGTACCTTTAATGCAGGAAATATTATATAATAAAAAAATGCAGCCATAGTACTTTAAATAAAGATTAAGTGGACTAAAGATCATTGGTTTATTTTAATAAATGTACTATGACAGATCCATACATTTCAGCTGAAACTGCAGCCCAACTGTGCCTGGTGATGCATGTTCTAGGAGAGATCCCTTTCAAACAACAGTTATCAATCTAAATAGCCCTGAATGAGAACAGATTTCCTGATCCTTCAACGGGTTATCTTCCTCCTAGGCAGTGGTATTTGGTTCTTAGTACAATGGCCTAACAAGTGTTACTGCACTAAAGTGAAGAATGACACACAGAGTAAGCAAGCAGTAGGTAGGAATAGACAATAAAAGTAGAGGAGGGAATACAGTAATGTGTTTTAAAGGGAGACAAGAAAATAAAAAAAAAAAATCACTGATTAAAATAAATGGTGAAAGGAGAGAAGTATGATTGAAACCACACACTGGGATTATTTGAAGCACTTCACAGCTGCCTAGATCAGTCAGAAAGTTAGAGACAGCCCCAGTGGGATATCTTGAAATGTCATTTATCATTTTTTGAAGTGTAGAGATGCTTCTGGCAGGTCTACAGTACTGTACACCTACTTGCTGCACAACACAACATGGTAAAACTGGTGTCAAAGACAAAATAGAAATTTAAATGCAATTAAATAAGATGGAGACCTGCAGGGTTTAGCTATCATTTCCTACCAGCTGACCAGCATACTAAAATTGTGGTACACCTGCATCTCCAATGTCTCCACTGCAATCTGTACAAGAGGGTGGTACACAGCCCTGTTCTAACTGCAGTCTTCAAACCCACTCAGGTGGGTTTATGGATCATGCCTGGGAGAAGATATCCTGTCCTGGAGTGAATACAGGGATACAGTGCTCCTCTCTTAAAAGTCAGTTTTCACAAGAACAACCCATCTGATCTCACATTCTGCCTCTGATAGTTTCTGGTAACTGCTGCTTTTAAGGCAGAACGCTTCAGTAGATATCTACTGGCTAAGCCAAATGACTGGGAAAAGTTTTCTTTTTCCCTTAATGAGAGGGAAAAAAGCCCTTCAGGCTTGGAATATTTCATTAAAAATGTGGGTATTTAAAGTTTTAATTTTTCTTCCATAAATAATAGCTTGGTATTTAATACTAAGCCATACATGACCCATAACAGCTACATATAATACCCTTGACCTGCTTACACAAAAGAGTTTGAGGTTGACTTGCATAAATTACTAGCACTTTCAGGATCTCTCCTACCTGGACTTTGATCTGTTTTGTGGCAGTATATCTTAATTATTTCAGTGATCTTAAAATTTTATACTTGAATACCAAGACAGCAGTTTTCAGTCTGCCATTGTAGTCAGTGGAGTCACTTCTCTGACAAATGCTACAGTGAAATAATCAACCTGAAATTAAGCACCAATCCTTCACTGCCTAAAGCTGAAATTCAGACACATTTTCTGTTCTTTAAACTTATAAGTTTGCTTTAAAAAAAACCCTATCTCAAATGTTACTGAAAAGTAAAAAGTAATTTATGTATGTGCATTTTTCATTCCTAATTACAATGACCATGAGAAGAATGAACCAGCAACAATTATCTAGTCTAGAAATCAAAAGCAGTTTTGATTCACTGCAGATTTAACTGTCACTTATTTTCTTCTCTCTAGTGGGCAAACACCTGACAAATCCTAAACTTATGCATGATAACAAAACAGAACGATGAAGACTTCCATTTAACAAAGCAATGGATTCTTCTGTCTTCTCAGGAAATAATCTTCCTTTTTCAGAGAAAAGCTATAATTCATGTTCACACAGCTGCTTCTCCATGCTAACCCCATCTCCAAATCTAAACCCTGCTGCCAGCTGAGCCTTTGAAAAAATCCCTGTCAAACGCTGCCTGGAGCTCACAGCCAAGCTTGCTGGGCAGCCTACCCTCTGGTAGCCCCTCAAGCAGCTCAGGGGTTTGATCGTACCCAGTATGTGCCAACAGCGCAAAACAGCCCAGTGCAGATATTATCAGGGCTACATATACTCCAGCTACTACACTTCCTTCTGCAGAGAAGGATTTTCAGGGCACCACAAAATAAAGAAAAATGCAAAAGCAGCAGCAATGGCCAAGGTTAGTACACAGACATGAAAAAACAGAGTAAGGTGGAAGGAAAACAGCTGCAGGAAGGCAAGACTCTACAACCAACAAAACCTTCTACAAACATCCTCTTCTTGAGGAAGAACAGAAACAGTACCATGGCAAGGTCATAGCCCTGGCTACTGGATTACCAGGAAACAAAGCACTGGGGAGCAGCCCATTTCCAATACTGCACTTGCCACGATTCTTTCATCTACTTTCCTACCTTGAAAGATAGTGCCTGGGATAAGGCTGATGGATAGATGTGGCCTAACAGCCATAAGAAAACTGGGGAGGATGATAACTGCATGTCTGCAAGAAAACAAAATGAGATGCTTGTTTTTACAAGCAATAGGAACCAGGAATATTAAAACACTATTTCCTTCCAAGTAGCACAATTGCATTCAGGAGTATTAAAGGCATTTCCAAGTGCCATTCAGATCACTGCCATTCAGATTGATTTATAATAATTAAAATCACTGTAGTGTATCTGATTACTGTGTGTGTTCTCATGTGTATAAAACCATACTACTGTTATGTTTGTTTTTTTCTTTTTCTTATTGTCAAGGCTACAGCTTTTCACTGAAATAATTATACTGATACTTCACATAATTCCCCTCCAGGTATAAGCTGAAGAGATGATGTTATTGCTTGGGAATAACACAGAAGAACTGTACATTCAGGAGGAGAAAGCTGCTTCACTGGGATAAAATACATAAATTGGCACTACTCTGGGTGCGAGAGATGTGATACTAAGTCTGCATCAAATACCACAGCATCAGAATCCTGTGATATCATCACTGTAGCAGCCCTCTGATCTAACTGCATTTCTAGATCACAGATAGAAAGCAAAATAAAACCTCAAAAGTAAAAAAAACCCCAAAACTGTAAAAGGATTAAAGAACCTGGAATAAGACTTAAATAGAATTTACATACTTAAATCTTGGGATGCAAAATTTAAAGCTCTACCTGAAGGAAAAAACAAAAACCAACCATAAATACAAATAATAACAAAAATCCTTAACCTCAATAGCTAATTAACCAAATAATTAAAACTCCTGTCTGAATGTCTGCTGTAAGGGTCTCTGGGCCTGGAGAATAGTTGTGTGTCAGGCTGGGTTTTTTTTCTTGGTGCTAAACTGCTTGTGCTCTATTCCAAACCTAACTCCTGGTTGATCCACAATTTACATTTCCCACATGTCACTGCTTTCTCTCAAGTAAACATTCAGAAGGATTTTCTAGCTCACCACAACCCAAGCTCAGGGTTCCCAGGTTGAGCCCCTCAGATCCCACTTTAAAGGCACACCAGCCCTCTACTTGTAACCTCATCAGGACACAAGGTGCTATAAATCAAAAGTTCGTGCAGGTTCTGTCTGTGGTGGGAAGTGGTGAATAGATTCCTTGTTTTGCTTTCCTTGTGTGTGTAGCTTTACCTGTTTCTTAACCTAGGAGTTTTCTCCCTTTGACCATTCTCTCCCCCAGCCAACTGGGGGAGAATTGAGTGAGCAGCCATGTGGGGTTTAGTTGACAGCTGAGATTAAACCTCAAGCACCAGAACATATTGCAGTCTTCAGTGTAGCAACTCTTGCTTCAAAGACTGTTCATGTACATGACCCACAAGCTGCTGGGGGTAGAATGAACCCAGCCTTCTGAACAGGGACTGGAGCTCCAGCCTTCCTCTCTGTGAGCTGCACACACACCCCAGAGCTGCACACACACCCCACGGGTGCCTGCCTCTCCTACTTTCCCCCTGTCCGTCCTAATTCAGCTGGGTCTCTGTAAACCAAAGGCGTTCCTGGGGCCTGCCTGTCACCCTCTCACAGCCATACACACGTCCTGGTAAGAACAGAAACCTTAAGCCTCCTTATGCCCATGCTCAAAAGCTTTACTGTACTACTGAATAGAGCTTGATGTTCCTGTGAGAATACCACTGGGAATGAAGAGAGGAACTCCAGTTTTTATGCCCATCTCCAGCAGAGGATGTCATCACCAGAGCTTCTGAATAGAGCCATGTGCTTCCTGGTACCTGGTTATTAATACAAGCTGGACAAAAATGGGCTGTGATTTGCAATAACCTGCAAGGCCCCATCTCTCAGATCAGAGCTCTAACTTCTCTAGATAGGAATCAAATGTCCAGTACTTTGTAAGAAAGTGCACGTAGGGCTCGAGTCTCTCCTTTAGGCAGCAGGTTCATAAAAGACCTTCACTGCAGTGACTAATTTTTGTTGCTCCAGCTTAGTCTCTTTGAGGATTTAAGTCTACATGACCTTGCCCAGGTCACATCATACTTTCCCGCACAGCAAGAAGTAAAGGCTGACACCATAGTAACCCAAATCACAGCCTGAAACCATGGTAACAAGATCATCTCTCTTCAGGCAATGCCACCTTAGGTACTGAGCACAATTTCCAAATATTCAAATTGAAATAAACTGCTTCCAAGCAAATCCATTTTCTGACACCGATGCCTTAAAATTACTACGGCAGAGATTTCCAAGATGGCCCACAGCTCCTATTAGAGCCTTTAAGGGTAAACTCTTAGAAATGGTTGACCATTTATCTTAATGCATCACAGAAGAATAGGTATTTAGAAAACTCTGCCCTAAAATTCCCTTGAAACTGTGGTACAGAAAAACACACGTGTTTCTGACTATTCACCTGTGGATATTCTTAAAAGCCTTTTCTGTGAATTTCTCCTTTGATATAGAAAAATGCTGCAGAAAGTACACTGGTTGTGCAGTCTAACCAAAATGAAGAAAAAATAGAAAGAAAAAGCATTTTTGCACTGACCAGCTCCTTTCATTTTCATTACTTTTAAGGGTATTTGTAGCACGAATAAGTGCAAGATTCCTGCTTTCCATTTCATTAATCTTAAGGTTATTTGTACAAATAACACAGCCAAGATTTTCTGACAGAAATGTGATTTTCACATGACTTTTTTTCCATTAAGCAAGCAGTAATGTAATAAAAAAAAAATAA
>VYZU01028725.1:5106-21767 GCA_013401355.1 Ceyx cyanopectus
CAGGTCCCTCTGGATGCCATCCCATCCCTCCAGCCTTTCCACAGCACCACTCAGCTTGGTGTCATCTGCCAGCTTGCTGATGGTGCCTCCATCCCACTGTTAATATCATTAATGAAGATATTAAACAGTACAGGTCCCTCAGCACTGCTGCTCTTCTGAGCCCTAGGGAGCCAGGGCAGACAGCTGGACCCACAGAGCTATAAGCCTTGTCCCATGGCTGAAGAAGACCAAAACCTGTGTCAGTGCAAAGAAAGAGGCAGCATCTTTGGTGATGTCATCAGGTTCCTGCTGGACTGTCTGAAGCATCACATCACACCCTTTGTCCAAGGTACAAGACTGCCTTAAAGAGTGCTTCAAAGATGAGCAATAAGAGCTCCAGAAATGCTGGGTGCCACTGGTTTATTTGGGTGGAAAATGTTCTGGAAGACCAGTTCCGAGTACTACTTTATATGATACAGTACATTCTCAGTTGTTTTGTGTTCTGTGTCCTCTTCCATTTTCTGCTTGCAAGGTTTCAGTGTTCCTGTTTTGCTGATATAAACACCCACCAAAAGCACTAATTGAGCAGGTTTTAATGAGTACTTGGCAGCTGAAAATTCAGGATTGTATTTCACATGCTAGTGAAAACATCTGTCAGTTTATTCCACAAACTGTAAAAGATTTTTAATAGATCATGGAATTACAAGATAGTATGGGATGAAAGGAGCTGGAAAGAACCAGTTGTAACACTTTGCTTGGGATTTTTTTCCAACTGGGACCTCCTGAGAAGTCACTTTGCCTCTGTGGGCACTCATTCAAATACCAGAGGAAACCTTTCACATATCCAAGCCAAAATGGTGATTTTTAACTCTACAATTTTCAGCCTAAATTTAAAAGTTTATATTTAAAAGTATATATTGAGGCCTGACCTAGTTAGAGATGACCCTGCTTCTTGCAGTGGAGTTGGACTAGGTGACCTTTGGAAATGCTGAAAGAGACCTTTTTCAGTGCATAACTCCTGTCAGTTGAGTCTTGCAGAGCAGCTTTTTAGCAGAAGAGAGCCCTGTGATGTAGAAGTTGGATCTATATTTATGCACAGTTAGGAAAGTTCATCCATTCTATGTATAGAAAACCTAAGTGTGTCGTGTGTGTCAAGTGTTTTTTCAGTATGTGCTGATATTCCCACTGTGACAAATATAGCTGCATTACAGTCATCCCTTCTCCTAGACATCCTAGGCTCATGCAATGTCTGATCCCCACAGTGGCTGCAACCCACAAGAGAGAGGAGACAACACAAACATTCCCCAAAATGTGTTCACATCTAACCCTGTGTAACCCTCTGTGAGTCACTGTCACCTCAGCCTCATCACACAAAAGGACATTTTTGACTGAGTGGGCAATACAAGTGTCTGATAGGAAATCAACTCAGAAGGAAGTCAAGCATAAATTTTAATATTTTAAACTTCTGAGTAAAGCTGATGTACTTTTCTGAACTCATAATAAATGTTCAGTTTTGTATTCTGGGGTCAGTTTACCCTTTAGCCCCAGTTACATGTGTTGGACATTGGATCCATTTTTACGCAAAGCTGTTTTTTCTAAGCAAACGTTGAATATTTTCCTTTGTAAAATTCCTGCACTGAAAACTTTCCTAATTTATCTTCTTGTGGCCTTAGGATTTAGTCTGCATATTAAATTTAATTAATGAACTACTGTGTTAAATTGTCAAGGCTTAGGGTCAGTGCTGTCCACGAGACCTATAGCAGATGCTATTAACCCCTCTCCCTCCCTAGAGAGAAGGAGAAAGGGTATATGGGAGACAGACTTGTTGATTAGAAAAGAAAATAAAAACAGCTTTAATAAAAATAATAGTAATGAATCTATAGACATACACGCAAAACCAATATCAAACCCAACCCCTTGATGGCAATTACTTCAGCAATCAGCACTGATGCTGTGCAGCAGGCACTGGGGAAATCCCAGCCTGAACTCAGTGGCAAGCAGGAGCTGGATTCAGGAGCTGGGTTCTGGTACCAGATTCAGGAACACACAGATCAGCATCAAAGGCAGAAGAGAATCCTCCTTGGACATCAGCCATTGAAGAAGAGGTTTAACCCTCGTGGTCCCTCAGCTTTACACTGAATGGGACATATATGGGTTGATGGAATCCCTTGTTGGTCAGTTCAGTGTCACCTGGCCTGGCTGCTTCTCCCCTCAGGTGCAGTATTTTACTTTCTGCATCCCCAACATGGTGCACAAACTTTAACAGTGACCTTGGTCTGCTCATGCCAGTCCTTGGTAGTAACTCTAAACATTGGACATTATCACTGCTAGAAGTAGACAATGAAAATTTGAGGTTGGCCAAGGCTCTGAGCAGCCTGGTCTAGTTGAGGGTGTCCCTGCTCCCTGCAGGGGGCTGCACTAGATGCCCTTTAGAGGTCCCTTCCAGCCCTAAACATTCTATGATTCTATGATCTATCACTGACTTCAGAAAGTTCAGTTATTTAGAAGAGACTGAGCTGAAAATCACTGAAAATCTAGCCCAGGCCCAGCGTGCCATCTCCAAGAGCTGCATCAGTGGAGGGGAACACGTGAGCCTGGGCACTCCCCACCACCCCCTCCAGCACCCACAAGTGTGGGATCACAGAAGCAAAGCCCCCCTCACCCTCCAGCAGCCACCCACGGACCTGCTGCCCAGGAATCCTGCAGTCCCTCAGCTCCACACCCACCCGGGGCAGCTCACAACCCACTGCAGAAAGAGCTTCTGAGTTTCTGAGGGCTTTCAGTCCTGGTACCTCATGATTGGGTCAGGAGGAGTTTCAGAACATGCTCTGCTTCAGGATCTTGTGAATCTTGATCACAATTACCTCCTCAGCATTTCCTTCTTCAGGCTGAAGAATCTCAGCCTTTTGAGCCTTTCCTTGAAAGGCAACTGCTCCCTGCTCTAGATAATTTTTGCCTTTCTCTGTTCGTGGTTGTCATGCAGAGGGCTGAACTGCAAGGTGTAGGCATTGAAACGAGGTGCACCAAGGCTGTATATAGGGCAAGGTGATGTCCTCTGCCTTGTTGCCTTGATCTCAATGTCCTTCCTGTTAATGCTCATAATTTATTTTTAACTGTCACAATAAACTGAATTGATGGTGTCATTAATGTTCCCCATGTCACCTTCCTGAGTTATAACTATCTGTTCCTGACTCTGTGTTGTATAAATATGGTCTAGATTATTTTTCTCTAGTTTAATTTCCTTATATTTATCTACACTTAAGCTCATCTGCTCAAGGCTGATTTTGTGAGATCTTTCCAGAGGTCCTCACTGTCCACCATCAGTGTAGCATTAGATTAATCAAAAGAGCTTAAGACAAATTATTTACATTTTAGTTTTTGATATTTGGAGTAAAAATAAAGGTGAGAAAGTTTTAAAGCTCTAATAATATAAAATGACAACTCAGGCTTTTGAAATCACTGAAGCAAATGAACACCCTAATATAATTGGTATTGGGATGCAAATGTCCTGACAGAAGAAGAGCATTTTTGAGCTGAGAATCGTTCCTGAGGTAGGAAAGACTAAATATGGTACCTTGTGTTGGGAAATTCAAACTAAAGAGTGGGTCTTTCTTTACAGCATCTAAAAGGACTACTGAGAATTTTGCAGTCCAAAGGCTGATCAGAGAGAAGGTCTCACTAATCTGGTACAGGCAGTCCCATAGCTTGTCACATCAGAAGCAGCTTTTTCTCTAGTTTCATAATGAAAAGACAAACAACAACAAGTCTGTAAGTGCTACAGCTATGTTTTGGAAGATGAGCAGCTGCTCATCACAGAGTACCTTGTTTATCTTCCTGTTCTCGTTGTCTCTTAACATATTACTTTGCTAAAATACTTGCATCATCACTCCCAAGCACATGTAGTTCAAAGAGTTCCCAAACAGCTGAGTTCATTTTTCTGGGTGTGGGCTCAGGACAAAGCTTAGACTTGAAAACACCATTTTCTAACCAAAGACATTGAGCATAGACAACACTGAGCTGGAGCTTTCCGAGAGAAAAGGTTTATCAGTTCAGTCAGACCCAGAAAAGAATCAATGCCAACCAAACACCTTAGTTCTGTAAGAGATGAATGCTTAGAAAAAAAAATCAAGGTCTATAAATAAATCTCTAACGCCTGTCCATGTGAATTGGCATGCCCAAATGCCTCTCTGAAATGCCCTTACACTAATGCACACAGCACAGGGATCAAAGAGGCAGATTCAGAACTGTGGCTGCAGCTGCAGGGCAGACCTCTTGGGATCACAGGTCATGGTGTGTTGGTTCCCCAGGCTGGAGTGCTACAATGCGTGGATAGAAGCTCTGTAGGTAGGACAGGACAGAAGGGTGAGTAGGGGGTTGCCCTTTATGTGAGAGAGGAACAGGGAGTTCTGTGTTGGAATGGGTCAGGAGACAGCTGAGAGCTTATGGGTCAGGTTTAGTGCACAGACCAATGTAGGTTCTGCTGTAGTGTCTATCTGCTGTAGACCTCCTGATCAAGAAGTCAGTGAAGCCTTTGTTGAACAACTAGAAGACGTGTCCACAGACTGTGGGGGTTTTAAGGGTTGCTCTGTAATTGATCTTGGGCTCTCCTGCCTACACCTGAAAGAGACACCTGCACTTTCCCCTAGATGTGATGAATATTTCTGATCCACAGGAGCAGAGCCTGAAGAAGTCATGGTGTTGAAAGAAAACAGGACAGTGAAAGGCTGCAGCCTTTGGGAGCTGTACAAAGAATTCAGAAGAAAGAGGCTGACCTGTCCATGTGTGAAACAAGACATTCCACAGTGACCCCCATACAGCAGGGAACAGAACCAGTGAGCAGCAGTGAGATGCCACGTGGCAGGGAAGACACTGTGACACTGCCACCAGCCACCTCTTCATCTCAGATAATCTTGGCAGGTGCTTTCCACCTCTCCCTGCTGCCTGCTGAGCTTGGAATTGCTCTGCACTTTGTGCAGACAAGTACTGCAGCTGGGCCAACATGGATGTGGCATGTTCCCATGGCTCCCTCAAAAGTAGATACTATCTCAGGAGATGGGTTGGCACCGTGGACTCCAGGAGAACCTGGTACAAAGCCTGCTTCAACCCCCAGCTCACTGCTCTGCTCCCATGAAAGTTCAGATCCTGTGGGAGCCACTGTGGGCTTTCATTCATTGCACATGGATAGACCTGTGCACCCCAGAGTCTACAGACATGACTTCAGAGGGACTAGATCTGCCTAAGCAACACAGTGTCTGTCTGCTACTAAACTATAGTCAGATGGGCCTCTCCTCCTGAGTGCAAAGCATTTGGTGCCAATAAGGGTAGCATACCATAATCTGACTTATCTGGTCATCTGGGATGTTCTCTGTCACAGCAGAGCTGTAATAAAGCTGGATCTCATATTGGAGAAGCCTTATCTTGCATACAAACATTGTCACAGGCAAACAGGATAAATTAAAGAACTGAAGCATTTTGAAAATCATCTGGCTATGAGCTCTCCCCCAGCCTCTTCCAGCGAGTGAGTCAGAGCACATGCACTCAAGACTATATCGGGCATCCCAGAGAACACAGCAAGGAGCACAAGCAAACATGTTCTGCTCAAGAAAACTGACACTGATACTTTGGATGTGTGCCACCTGGTTTGTGCTGAGAAACCCTACAAAACAGGAGAAAAATGGGCCGTTTGATTGGGACTTTCACAGCATTAAAGCAACTTTGATCCCATTAGATACCTCAAGTGTCTTGCATCCTCTTTGGTCCTGTAAAACAGACAATAGGTTGGAGCTTCTCTGCTCAGTCATATATGGGATTTATATCCCCGCATTTATATGGGATATAAATTATCATCTACAGGTTTTTAAATACCCAATACCTCCACACTGTAAGGGGTTGTTGTGTGTGTGAAACACTGGAACAGGAGCTCAGTAAGGTTGTGAAGACTCCATTCTTGGAGATAATCAACATGCAAAGCCCTCATCAACCTGATTTATTTTCAAAATTAATCCAACTTCAAAGCTGTCTGTGCTTTAGGCAGGTTGGTTGGATCAGGTGACCCTCATAAATTTCCTACAACCTATATTCAGTAATTCTGCTGTTCAAAACTATAATGAACTGGCCATTTAGATTTGAACTGAAGTCCCAAGGGTTTGCACTGGGAGGAATACAAGGTGATGGACATGGCTTGGGGTGCTTTTTTCCACTGGTAGTTCTTGCCAAAAGCATTGCTGTCACTCATTTATGCCAGGGCCTTCACATAGGCTCTTCCTCAAACAGAATCCTCATTTCAAGTTACATGCAGCTCCCTCCTTGTGATGTTTAGCACATTTGACAAAACGTTGGCTTGCACTTCTCCCACTGACATAAAAATGCAGCTAGAACTGCCTTTTAGAAAATTATTTTTTCTGGCACAGTGAAGAGTGATTAAAATACGACATTTCTGTAAATTTGTCATTGTATAATTAGAAGCTTATTTTTAATATAACAGATGCAGTCATCTCCATCTTTCCATTTAAGAGTAGGAAGAAGACTGCACAACTACAGGGGAAGAATAAAGGAGTTCTCAGGAATATTCAGTGTGTTAAAGCAGCATAAATTCCCTGCCAAGTCACCAACAGCTCAGGATAAGACAAGGACAGTTCCACATCAACCAGCTGCACATATCTACTTGCATCTGTGTTTCACAAGAGAGTAAAAATCCCACTTTCCTTCTCAGACATCTTCTGATGAACTCTAAGAACAGGAAGCAATTTTAAGTTGGGTGGAGCACAGCTCTCCAAAGCAATGGATCCTGCATGTCACCAAGTGGTGTCTGACCATATAAATGTCTTTTAGTTCATGTCTTCTTTCAGTTCATAATAATCCTATGCCTTGACATCTTCTGCAACCTAAGTCTCTCACATTGAGACTTCCATTTAAGAGAGGTAATTGAAGTTTGTATTTTATCCTTTGGGCTTGGACCCACTGGGAACTCAGCTAGATTGGCTTAAAATGGGAACTTCCAGGTCATCCTGAAATCATAGGTCTGTTTCTAAGCAGTAAGTATACAAGGACCTTCAATGACTTACTCTGACAATTCCCTTATCAAGGTCTAAATGAAATGACCTCACCTTTGGTGCTTGAAGCCTGGTCTACACTGTGCTGATAGCCATGTATGACTCGCCCACACAAACCCTGCAAGAGAGGGGTCAGCTTTGTCACAGTATAACCAGTTTCTTCCTGTGCTTCCCTGTCATCCTTTGGGCTAGGCAGGATCTGCTGCTGCAAAGCCAGGGGAAGGCATCTGTCATGCAGCTTTGGGGGCCCAAGTCAGCTAGTGTCAGCTAGTCCCACAACCATGTCCCTGTCCTTGGCTAGTGACAGGCATCTCATCTAACTTCAGATAACCATAGCAGATAATCACCTGTAGTGCAAGCTGCCACCTTGGGCATCCTTCATAGGCAGGGAGAGGAGCATTCACAGTTAGGATGTGATTCACTTCTTGTACCTCAGCTGTCTATTTCTGTAGGACTCATTCTCCATATCCAGTGACTAGATCCCAATTGGATGCAAAGAGGAGGAGTGTGGATCTAGCCAAGGCAAAGATACCCCTTGTAGATATTTAGGCAGGATTAAATGACCTCTATTTTAGGAGGAAATCCCTGCTGAAAGGTGGGTGGGATATTAGCATGGCAGGACATGTAGAACTTCATGTGACTGAAAAGGGGGCCCTGCTAGGTGTTCAACATGGACAGTACTGGTGGGACACAGCCAGGGCCCCCACTGGTGCTAACCTTGCTGAGCTGTGGGACACTGGAAGGGAAGATCCCGAATGGTACAGGAGAGACATCAGGAATGTTGAAAACACTGTGATGACAAAGCTTTTGGAAAACATCAGTGACTGTCCTATTATTGGTACTTCAGATGTTTTCCTCTGGAAAAGACCTGATGCACAGTGCTTGCCTGGTGTGAACAGCTGTCTCCAAGGAGAGTGGACTGAGTGGCAGAGCTCCTTGAACCACAACCTCTTGCCATGAGCCTTTGCTTGTTCACCTTCTGTTGCTGCAGTGAGACCTCCCCTTCCGTACCAAGCCCTGCAACTCTCATTTGTCATTGCTTACTAGCACTAACTAGATCAAGATGTGGCCTTTGGACACCGCATGGCTATTGATGCACTGCAGTATTGCATTTATAAATAGTCATTATTGACCAATACAAAAGACAAGATCATTATAATGAGGCCTTACAATGGTTCAGGAACCACACTTCAGGCAAAACCAAAATTTTTATCATCAAAAGACTTTTTTTTTTAACTGATTAAAATAATTTTAAAAATAATTATTGAAGAAGCTCCACAATAAAAGGAGTACAAGTGGCTTTATAGGAAAGAAGTAATCTGCATTTAAATAATAATGATTGCCTGGGAAAATACCTGTGGAGCAGCCACAAAGAGCAGTAGGCAGCTCTAGAGCCCTGGTTTGGATGGTTCAACTGCTCAGCACTGACTTTCCTGCACTGTGCAGGACGCTGTGGCACCTGGACCTGCCAAATAACCACAATTAATTTTTTTCAGGACTTGAGAGCTATGAGAATCAACCACAGCCATGCTTTCTTTTAATTTACTTCTCTACCAAGTTCACAGAGTGATAGTTTCAGAGTGAGATGCTTTAGAATTTGACATTTAAATTAAGCTGATTATCCCTGTTTCACCCTCTGTCAGAGCAAAGGATGGTCTTCCTGCAGGAACAAGTTTGCACTGCATAGGAAATATTCGCACCCAGTTGGCAGTAGAGTGAATCGAGAAGAGTTTTGTGGGAGTGAGGCTCTGACACTGCCTAGGGATTGAGGCTGTGTGCAGAAAAATGTTATTTTGAATGTTACTATCCCAAAACAATTGAGATATAAAAGTTCCTTTTCTTATCTACTCATGGAGGAATCCCCATGAAATATATTAAGCCTTTGTGGTTTGTCACTCCAAAGTCAGGCAGAGCAACTGTCTTCACATAAGGCATTGTTTTGATAGAGGTTTATCACACAGATACAAGATTCATTTTGGAATCTTTTCCACACCTCCTAAAGCAGGTGTGGATAATCTCATGTAACTCTATATAATCCTTTTGATTACCCAAGAACAGATTCTATCATAGAAACCTAGAATTGTTTTGGCTGGAATAGTTCTTTAAGACCATCAAGTCCAACTGTTAATCCAGCACTGCCAGGTCACCACTAAACCATGGCCCTCATCACAACATCTCCGCAGGGATGGTGACTCCACCACTGTCCTGGGCAGCCTGGTTCATGGCTTTAAAATCTTTTCTGTGAATACATTTTTCCTCATATCCAACCTAAACCTCCCCTGAGGCAACCTACGTCCTCTTGTCCTGTCCCTTGTTCCTTGGGATCAGAGCCTGACCCCTCCATGTTCCAGCCTCCTGTCAGGAGCTGTCAGAGCCAGAAGGTCTCCCCTGAGCCTCCTTCTCTCCAGGCTTCACCAGCCCAGGTCCCTCAGCTGCTCCTCCCCACACTCTGCTCCAGACCCTTCCCCAGCTCCACTGCCCTTCTCTGGCCACGCTCCAGCCCCTCAAGTGTCCTGCTGGGAGTGAGGGGCCTAAACTGAACCCCAGAATCTGGCCTCCCCAGTGCCCAGTGCAGGGCGATAATCCCTGCCCTGGTCCTGCTGCCACGCCAGTGCTGATACCATCTAGGTTGCTGGTGGTCTTCTTGGCCACTGGCTCATCTCCAGCTGGCTGGTGACCAGCACCCCCAGGTTCTTTTCTTCTAGGCAGTTTCCAGACACTCTGCCCCAGTCTGGAGCACTGCAGGGGTTAGTGTGACCCAAGGACAGGACCCAGCACGTGGCCTTGTTGAGCCTCATCCCATTGGGCTCAGCCCATCAAACCAGCCTGTCCAGATCCCTCTGTGAAGTCTCCTACCTTCAAGCAGATCAACTCCTCTGCCTAACTTGGTGTCATCTGCAAACTTACTGTGGTACCCTCGATCCCCTCATCCAGATCACTGATGAAGTTATTTAACAGTGCTGTCATGGGTCATTTTTCCTAGACTCTTTTTAAAACTGAAAAATTTTATAAATGTATATCCCAGAAGAAACTATTACTGTAGATACACTGCCACAGCAGTACCTCATCTCTTTGTCCTCTTCCCCCCAGTATTTCAAAGGATGATCTATGGACAATGGCATGAAATAGAAATTGTGGAACAATTTTTTTTTCCATCTCTGTTACAGAAGGTCAAGACAAAAAATGAGATTTTTCTTCTCATGTTTTCAGCTAAATACTCTATTTTCAGTCATTATCACTTACTCCCCTGCTTAGCAATCTCTCACACTGCATTGGCTGCACAAGGAACAGCAGCCCCATTTCATGCTGTCCACTTTTCTGTCAGCTTCTCCTCTTCCAAAGACTGCAGAGAAGATCACAATCATGAGAGGCTTCTGATACTCAAGCTACAGCTTTTTGCTAAGAAATGTGGTTTGTGCTTCTTGAGGTCCATTTGATACCTCAGGGATACAGCCTGGAAGAGAAGTCCCTTACTTCTTCCATATGGATATTTATTTTGCTCATTGAAGGTCTCTTCCTCTAGATGTTGACAAGTCACCTCAAGGAGCAGATATTTAGGGTAAACAGCAAGAATTGTTTTTATTTTTCTAGCTAATTGCTCAGAGGAAAGTTCTCTTAGGTGAGCACAGATGCTCTCTACAGCTGATGTCATAACCTGACCATCTCCGTAGCTTCCATTTTCTTTAACACATCTGAAGTGACAGCACTCTGCCTTTTGCAGAAGGTGAAGGTGACCCTGACTGCCTAGCACAGAAGCACAGCCCTGACAACAAGATGGTGTTGACTCTTCTCTTGTTCCAATAGCCATAGATTTCAGAGAAGCTGAGGCTGAGAATAATGCTGGAGTTCTCCACTCTGATTAAATATTGCCAACATTCTTAGATAACACTCTGTGCAGTTTCTTGACCTGGAAAACATCTGTTCTGAAACTGAGATTCCTTGAAAGAGAGTAAGATTCTGGCACAGACATAGCTAGTTACAGGCTGGGCTTTCTGCGTGACAATGCCATAATCTCTTCCAGAGTTATAAAAAATCTATTTCATGTCAAAAAGATGCTGAAAAAGCAATTCCTACAGGTCCTTAACTCTCTGACACATTATTATAAACTCATAGATCATTACTGGAGTGTTTAAATGAATGGCAAGGTGGTTAATACCTGTCTTACTTGCACACTTAATTCAGATTCTGGAGGTTCCACAAAAGAAAGAACAAAACAAAAGAAAGAGGTGACAAGTGTGCTCCTTTGGAGGTTAGACCTGAATGAAAGTTGCCTTTTTTCCATCACAGTCCATTTGGGATCCAAAGAAAGGGGCATGTTCTTCACCATGGGTTCTAGGAAGTGACCCAGGAGCCTCAAGAAGATGAGAAGATGCTGAATGGCATGGAATCTGGGAAGGATATGGCTACACAAAATGTTCAGTTCTAAGCATCCAAAGGCCTGCAGGCAGAACTGTTGGAGTCATGTGTAGCAGATGGCTGGCCAGGCAGGCTGGTTCTTGGACACCAGGTCATACCAAGAAGGCACCTTGAAAAGCATCCTAGAAATTGAGACACTCAAAGAAACTTCTGTGAAACAGAGACTGGAAAAGGGTTTCATACTGTCTCAGATCAGAGTTATCTTCTTTGATAAGTCATTTCCAGAGGCAGCTTAATCTGCTGCCATAGAAAGTTGCATGTAGCCAAGTCTGAAGAAGTGGCAGGAAAAGAAGCTCAGGAGAATATTTCCCAGTTCTTTGTAGTGAAGTTTTGGGTGCTATCAGGTGAGATCCAGAAAAGCTTTTCCTCTGGTGGAGGCAAGTCAGCATCCCTTCTTCAGTGAAGCACTTACTCCTCCAGCTAAAACCCAAATGGCCTGACAGACAGGTTTATGATTCTTAAGATACAGGGATCATATAATTATTTTCAAAGGTTGGGGTCCATAAAAGGTTTTGAAGGACAGGTGGCCTGGACAGGTCTGCACAAGAGCCTAGTCTCACCTTACAATGTTTCACAAATTATATACCCACTACTACCTTGTCTTTCTAACCTTTACTGAACAGCAAAACCAAATCAATACCCTAGTGATAAGGAAAAGCCCAAGAAACAGCATGAACAACAGATTTCAGGATGATAATAGAAAATTAGACTAACTTTCCTACTGTATTTGGACAGCCCAAGGGTTTTTTTTTAGTAGGTAGAACCTTAGGCATAAAATCCAGCTCACCTGGATTATTTTTCTGTGTGTAAACAACCAGAAAAACATTTTCTTGAATAACTGTTCAGCAGAGAGCAGCAAAACTGGGCTTGTTGTTTGCTCTTAACTCTAAAGCAAGAAACCTCTGTGATGGAAATTTCGAGGGAGCAATGGAAAGTGTGCGAAGCATAAGCCAGTGTATCTTTAATTGCATGCATAATACTGGAATGATTTTCTTTCCATTCTGGATGCAGAGTATGAAATACAGTAATTATGTGCAGAAGTTAATGATTCATCAGAAGTTAATTAAAAGGTTCAGCAATAGGAACCCAAAGTGACAAGTTAGTCTTGAACATTTAAAGAAGCTTCTCACACACAGGACAGATACTGGGAGCAGACAGGACATTTTCACCCGAGCAATCACATCTGCAGTAGGAACAAGCATGCCCAGGTGGGATGTCCAGGGACCCCTGCTGGGTGGGCTCTTTCTTTCTTCTGATCTCTTTCTTCTTCAGATGAATTGTTCTTGCTCTGGGAATGTAACCTGTCCCATAGTCAAGGTAGTTTGAGAGCCAAGAAGACAAGTTAGTGCTGAGATTTCTGCACTCAGGAGGTACTAGAATCTCTGTCCAGGCCAAACCTGCTGCAGAGTGCCTTGCCCCCCTGCTCCTTACTCTTATCTCCTGTTCCACAAACATATCTGGAAATTGGAAGAAGCACTTTTAGTTTGGGACAGCAGAAGCAGTGAGGGAAAGTCCCATCTGCCAGCTGAGTGACCAGTGCCAGCTGAGGCAGTGTGACAGCTCTCATTGTCCCTGCTCTGGAAGAGTGCCCAGGTAAAGCCACCATCACAGCAGGGTTGCAGGTTTAGTGGCAGCTCTGCAGGGAAGTATAAAGCAGAGAAGACAAGTGATATGGCAGATAGTCTGAAAGCATCAATGCCAATCAAACTGTGGTGTTTGTGTCACATATATTTGGATTCACAGCGTTACCATGACATCAGGAAAGAGCTTATGTCCACAGGCATCACAGAATTTCTAATTCAGTGACAACTGTGGTCCAGCTCTGTTCTTCATACACACCATTCCTTCATAGAATCATAGAATGTTAGGGGCTGTTCCAGAATCTCCTTTGCCTTGCTGTCTGGAACATCACCCCACCCAAGGGAAAATTCCTCCAGGAAGCTTCCAAAGGAAGGCAGATGTGTTTTTTTCTGCTCTTCTGCAGGTGAAATGCTGGGGACAGAGCCACACCTGAAGGATGTCCCAGTTGCACTGTGGAAGTGGTGGATGAAACTGATGATTTTGTCCAGCCCAGAGCTCCTCTTGACAGTGAACTCACTGGAAGGTGCAGTCATCTGAATCCAAGGGGACCTAGCCCAGTCAATTCCATGGGGAGTCTACTTCTCGATGACTTTCCAGGACATTCAGGTGACTTATGCAGAAAAGTGCAAGGTAGATGCTTAAAGCAAGTGGTGTGACACCTGCTTCATGAGAATGGCTAGAAAAAGAGAGAGAAGAACAAGTGAAGATTAAGAAACAAAGAGAGTGTGACCACTCACAGCAAGGATGATGAATTAAAATCTCAGTGTGTCTGACAATAGCAACAAGACCGTGCTCATTTTAAGAGAAAGGCTGATTGCAAGAGCTGCTCCTAGCTAGGAGCAGGAATCAAAAAAAAACCAAACAAACCAAACCAAAACAGTTTCTTTATTTTATGTAACTTGTAAGGAAACTTGCTGTGGGAGAAAGCACTGCAGAGAAATAGGATCCCTCTATTGTGAGAAGTGTCTACAGACTGCCTCGTAACCACTAAGGAGCTTTCCTGTGTCACAGAAGCATTTTCAAAGTGAACATTGTCTAGGAATACAGCATGTAGCCCACTGATGCTGAATATGCATGACTGCAGCCTCAGTATTCCCACAGAGGGAGGGATGGGTGAGTATCTGAGTCCCCAGCAGCTGCAGTCCCATGTCAGCTCACACGCTTTTCCAGTAGATGTTGCCATTGGTAAGGTTCCTGCTGTGTGGGCAAGTGTTAGGGCAGGCACAACAAACACAAAGAAGTAATTATTAGAAAACAGTAGATGTTTACCTGGCAACTGTCTGTCTGCTCCCCACCCTGATTCACTTTGTGGATTTCTCATTGCTCTTGGGCAATATTCACCCAAAACTTATCAGGGCAACTGCTGGCCCAGGTTCAGCAAAGCAATTGCAATTCTCTGAATAGCACTGGGAGATCTTCCTCTGGATTAAGGTTCCCTTGTGTTAAGCCATGTAATGTAAGGCAGTCCTTACCTTCACATATGTGACATGAGCAGAGAGGAGAAATGCCTGCTTCATGGGTCACTGCTTGCCCCTTCTCTGTGCTGATCTCACCTTTTTATAGCAGAGACTCAGAATTCTGACTGCCCAGTTGTATTTTATCTCCTGACTGGGAATGGGGAAGCAGAGGTGTAGTGCTCTGAGCTTGGAATTGGTCTGGTTTTGGAACCACTTCTTTGGGCCAACATTGTCTCCAGCAACTTTGTATCCAGTGTTTCTGGATTCTCCAAAAAGAGCATCCCTCTGTCCTGTTGTACACTGCTTTTCAAGGGCTGTGCAGAGCCATCTGCTAACACCCCAGGGCATCCCAGACCTGTCTGAGGAGCTGTGGGCCAAGCAGTTTTATTCCTGAGGTAAAATAAACACTATCAGCTTCTTTATTTGACATTTAAATGTTCTTTTAATGCTTAGACTTTTTTTTTTTCATGCTTTAGGATTTCTGATTTATTTTGATCCAGTGCTGTGAAAATGAACAATGTCTTTATCTGGTGAACTTCACAGGCAAAGCATTTATCTACTCCAGTTGGCTACTAGGCTTTTAAAAGAGGTAAATTACTGAATTTCTTAGGCACTAAAGCTCCATGGTGAACTGCCTCAGTACGGCTGGGGGTGCATGCTAAGCTTCTCAGGAAGAAAATAGATCAGACCCAGGGGAAGCATCCAAAATACCTTACATTAATGACACAAAAGATACTGAAGCAATTATTTTGAAAGCATTGAATTTAAATATGATATTAGAGTGAAAGTAGCCCCATGGTTATAAAAAGGGAAATTGAAATAGAAAAAGAACCCCTCACTAACATCCATGAACAATAGAAAGAAGGCAGACTCAGATGTTACCCAATATATGATACAAATATAACTCAAAATATCAGTAACTTTTTCTCCCTGTGTTGACCTTCACCTCACAATAAAAACAATCTGATTGCTCTGACTGTCTCTTTGTCCAGTGAACTAACCAAAGCTCTGCCTGCCTCTGGGTGCCAGACAGCCCCAGTACACTTTCCCACTGGAGTAAGAGGCCGGCTGCCACGTGGCTACTGATCTGGTGCTGGAGGGTCAGTGGCTGCTGCCACATGTTAGTCCCACCCTGGCTGGCCATAAGGTCCTAGGTTTTACCTTTCTTCTGCTTTTGATGGAGGTGACTTTAAAAACAATGTTCTAACTACGAGCACATTTTTAAGCACGTGAAGAGGCAGGTGGCTTTGTGCTGAGGAGCTGCAAGGACCCCCAGGAGAAGGAGCTTGTGCTCTGATGGTGAGACTTGGACAAACTGCACTGAGCAGCACTGGGCAGTATGAAACTAGCTGGGTATGCCAAGGAGGGGTTCACTGATATAAATGAAAATGTCAGTTGTGCAGCCACATTAAGCTTTCCTGTCAGCAATACAGGCAATTAGCAATATCAGCTCCCTATACTGAGAAGGATCCAGAACACAGAGCTCATTTCATTCTCAGGAAGATGACCCCAAGGATAATGAATGATGCCATATACTCTAACAACCGCCCTACACCCTGTTGACCAAAGTCCCATTTGAGTGGTTGACATAGCAGAGCTGTGCTGCCATCCAGTAGATCTGGACAGACTGGGGAGCTGGGCAGAGATGAAACCTGAAGAAGTTCATCAAGGGAGAGTGCAGGGTCCTGTATCTGGGGAGGAATAACCCCTGCACTAGTACAGGTGAGGAGGTGACCTAATGAGAAGCAGCTCCACAGAGAAGAACCTGGGAGTCCTGATAGAACGTTCACCACAAGCCAGCAATATGCCCTTGTGGCCAAGAAGGCCAATGGCATTCTGGGGTACATAAAGAAGATTGTGGCCAGCAAATTGAAAGAGGTTCTTCCTCTCTACTCTGCCACAGTGAGGCCACTTCTGGAGTACTGTGTCCAGTTCTGGGCTCCCCAGTTCAAGAGAGACAGGGAACTACTGGAGACGGCCAATGGCATCCTGGGATGCATTAGGAGAAGTGTGGCCAGTAGGTCAAGGGAGGTTCTCCTCCCCCTCTACTCTGCACTGGTGAGACCCCACCTCGAGTACTGTGTCCAGTTTTGGACACCCCAGTTCAGAAAAGATAGAGATTTGCTGGAGAGTGTCCAACGCAGGGCCACCAAGATGATTAGGGGAGTGGAGCATC
>VYZU01028729.1:0-14626 GCA_013401355.1 Ceyx cyanopectus
AACAACAAAAGGCTATTAAACCAATTCGGGCTTTGTTTTTATTGTTTGAGCCTAAAATTGAAAAACGAACAACCCAAACAACAAAAACAGACAGCTCTTCAATACTCCCGTGCACAGATCTGCTAAATTCTTCAATATTTATGTCCTGCAGGTAAGGGGAGAGAGATGGCAAAGGGTCGCTCAGAGCTCCCATTCACAGGATGTTTACTAAGATTTCGGCTGTAAAATGGGCTGGTCCCTGCTGCCTCCACTCCCCACCCCAGCAGAGACGCCCCTCTCTGCCCCCACCCCCGGCTGCCTCCGGGGAGCAAGGGGCAACCCCCGGGCCACCACACGTACAACGGGCGAAGAGGAAAAGGGGGCAAGTCGCCAAGGTGGTGAAAATGCTGCCCAGTGGCACACTCGGCAACTCCGAGGCACAGAAAGAAGCCTTGATTTTAAACGGGAAAGGGTGCGCGATGCTGCGCTGGCAGCTACAGAGTTGCCGGATTATTTTGACAACCAGGGAAACGATTTTGGCTGAGCTCGAAACTGCTCGGAACTGAGAAAATACGGGTGCTGCTTCAATCTTTAACGTTTCAAAGTAAAATGAAATAATACCTGTACTCAAAGGATAAAACCATATAGGGTAGAAAATAAGCGTGGCTATTACCTGTTTTAATTGCATACTTCAGAGTTGTTCTGCAGTTCAATAAAATTTCTTCCAAGGTCTGTGGCTGGTCTGCCAGTTCCCAGTTATACTCCTGGAGCAGCTCATTTGGGTAATGGAAATCAATAACTTTTGTTGATCTATCAAAACTTTTTGCCACATACTGAAGTAAAATGTCCACAACGTCTTGTAGGAAAGACATAGTTGTTATTTCTCCATTGCATGCTGGCAGAAGATCTGGGAATGGAGGAATAAAAAGTTAAGTTCGTTTTATGACCACAGGCACAGATTTGGTATAAAAAACTTCTACTCTTTATGTTTAAGAAAACTTTTCACTACAAATAAGGCTTTAGGCTTCCTTTTCATTTAATTAGCAATTTGGTAAGACTATTTTAAGGAAATGTTCTAAGATATAGTAGTTAGATTTTTAATATCCTCTCTAGAACAGCAAATTTTGCTCACAGTAAATTTCAGACCGATTTTTAAGACAATGTGTGGAAAAACAAGAAAAAAGGAAAAAAAGAAAACAAGAAAAAAAAAAAAAAGAGAAAAAAAGAAAGAAGAAAAATATTAAAACCCTACAAGAATCTCTCTAAAAACTGCCATTTGCTTTGCAATAAATTATGTTATTTGTGATTTTTCAATGCCGGTTTACTTGTTGATAATTTAATGCCTTTTTCTGAGACGACGCTGCACGGTCTCTCAGTGCACACACTGACGTCTTTTGTTTACTAAGTGCGATGGCTCAGGCAGAGCCGAGCTGTAGCAGACCCCCGTAATTTGGGGTAACCCGGGAGCAGTCAGACAGGCAGCAGCACAGGCGTCTGCAGCAGCTCGCCCACGACGGGACCAGGAGGGCTGAGCTCGCCCCGCTCTGCCGTGCAAACGGGAGCGTTTGTGGCCAGCGTATCTCCGAGAGAAGCTGGCATCTATTTAAGTAGCCTCCAAGGTCAGAAAAAAAGATGAAGTGTAAAAATACCTCGAATTAAAATAAATCAGTAACAGAGCGCTCGTTCTTCCTCCTCTCCACAAACCTTAATTACATCGCAGGGTCTTCAACGAGAAGGTCGTTGCTGTCAGTTCTCCTTAGAAAGAGCAACCTGCAGGCTCCAGCACGCCGGGATTTGATTGCTTTTTTGAAAAAAGTGATATATTTGGGGACATTTTTTGTATCTTTTTGTTTTGTTGATGGGGTTTTTGTTTGGGTTTGTTGCTGGATTTTAATTCTGGGCAGGTTTGAGAAATGCCCGGCGCCCGCAGGTGCGCAGGAGAGGGCCAGGGCTCAGGGTGCGGAGCTACCCGCAGCCGCTGCCGCCGCCACGCACCGTCGGGCCCCCGGCCCCTCCGCATCGCAGACGGAGGCAATTTACTAAACGAAACGCTGTTTGTTGGTTTTTTGTTGTTGTTGTCGTTTGTTTTAGCGTGGCCTGGGATGGTCGTTACCTGTTGAGTGCAGAAAGGCGTAATTCACCTCCGCTTTTTGGCAGCCGCAGGGTTTTTTGTCGCAAGTACAGGCCGGTCTCGGATCCGCTGCCCCTGAGGCTGCTCTGGCTCCGGTTTCCATGGGCTTCTCGGCATCTCCGTAGAGCAGGGCTTGATAGCGACACGGACACTCGGCATCAGACGACAGCACCGCGGCATCAGACCCCTTCCACCCGCCTCCCCGGCCCGGGGCAGGGCAGGGCCCGCGGCCGCCACCAGCGCTCCGCGGGCGCGCAGCCTCCGCCGCGGGCTGCCCTTACCGCAGAGTTTGTTTCCGATCCCTCCCGTGAACTTCTGGGCAACCTGGCACCAGGCTCTGGCTGCAAGAGAAAATGAAGGGGAAGATCCGTGGGGACAGGCGCCGACCGGGGGCGACTCGTCCGACACCCGGCACTGCTCCCCAGGAACCCCCTGCCCAGCCGATCCGCGCCGCGCCGGCCCGGGCTAGAGCCGCCGTCGGTCCCCGCCGCCCCGTCCCGCCGGCTAACTGTCACAAAAAGGGGTCTCCGGCGACCGGGCAGCGCTGCCGAGGCGGCTCCACGGCTCCGTCGGGCCGGTTCCGCTCGGCTGCTCGGCGTCCCCCTTACCTGTGCCGGGGCTCTCGGCGGCCGCGGAGCCCTCCTCGGCCCCGAAGGGCCAGAAGCCGGAGCCGGGGCTTGCCATGGCAGAGGCGAACCGGCGGGGCGGGAGAGGAGCGGCGAGCTGCAGCCCAGGCGGCCTGAGAGAGTGTGCGTGAGTGTGAGTGTGCGGGTGTGTAAGTGAGCGCGTCTGCGCCAGACGGCGGCAGGCGAAGGGGCGGGGGCGCCCCGGGCACGCGTGGGTGGGAGCGTCTCCCGTGGGCGCCCCCGGGGTGCGCTTCGCAGAGATGTCACCGTCACTCGCCGCAGGCGCCGAGCCACCGGCCGCTGTCCCTTGACTGGGACGGGGCGGGTGCTTTGCGAGGGCCGGGGGTGGTGCCTCGCCGAGGCGGGCAGCGGCTGTGGCCGTGAAGGGTCTCCCGCACCCTCTACCGAACGGGGGAGCAGGGGGGACGTTCGGACAAACGCGAGCCTCGGCTAGAGGCAGGCTGCGTTGGGGCTGGCGGCTTGCTCGGGGGATGAAGGCGAGCAAGGTGCCTTGTGCCGTCTCTATCGCACCGACGGTCCCGCAACCCCTGCAGGCGGAGCGAGAGCCAAGGGCCGAGATCCCCCGCCCAGCCGAGCGCTGGGTAGAGGGAAGGGGTGATTTTCCGAGCCTTGGCGGTTCACCCCGGTGCCCCGAGGGGAGGACAGGGACACTGGTTCCCGAGGCTATGGGGAAGCGTCTCCAATCCTGTGAGCTGCAAAGCGCCGAGAAATCCACCCCCCTGCCCCTCACCCCCTGCACCAGAGCACCCCGGGGCTGCGAGCAGGGGACTCCCCTCACCCCCTGCACCAGAGCACCCCGGGGCTGCGAGCAGGGGACTCCCAGGAGGCGGTGCCGAGGCCGTGACAGCCCCCACCGAGGGCGGCGAGCAGCGGTGGAGCCCCGTAGTGAACAAGGGACAGCCCTCCCGACCCCCCGCCGCCCCTTCGGCCCAGCCCTGCCCACAGCGACCGGCGATGCCCCGTCGGGTCGGGCCGCCCCGGAAAATCCGCTGCTGCGGGGAGCCCGTGCGGGGCGGGAGCGGCTCCCGCTCCTCTCTCCTGCTCCTGCGCTGGGCAGGGTGGTACCAGCTGCTCNCCCCTGCCCAGCCGATCCGCGCCGCGCCGGCCCGGGCTAGAGCCGCCGTCGGTCCCCGCCGCCCCGTCCCGCCGGCTAACTGTCACAAAAAGGGGTCTCCGGCGACCGGGCAGCGCTGCCGAGGCGGCTCCACGGCTCCGTCGGGCCGGTTCCGCTCGGCTGCTCGGCGTCCCCCTTACCTGTGCCGGGGCTCTCGGCGGCCGCGGAGCCCTCCTCGGCCCCGAAGGGCCAGAAGCCGGAGCCGGGGCTTGCCATGGCAGAGGCGAACCGGCGGGGCGGGAGAGGAGCGGCGAGCTGCAGCCCAGGCGGCCTGAGAGAGTGTGCGTGAGTGTGAGTGTGCGGGTGTGTAAGTGAGCGCGTCTGCGCCAGACGGCGGCAGGCGAAGGGGCGGGGGCGCCCCGGGCACGCGTGGGTGGGAGCGTCTCCCGTGGGCGCCCCCGGGGTGCGCTTCGCAGAGATGTCACCGTCACTCGCCGCAGGCGCCGAGCCACCGGCCGCTGTCCCTTGACTGGGACGGGGCGGGTGCTTTGCGAGGGCCGGGGGTGGTGCCTCGCCGAGGCGGGCAGCGGCTGTGGCCGTGAAGGGTCTCCCGCACCCTCTACCGAACGGGGGAGCAGGGGGGACGTTCGGACAAACGCGAGCCTCGGCTAGAGGCAGGCTGCGTTGGGGCTGGCGGCTTGCTCGGGGGATGAAGGCGAGCAAGGTGCCTTGTGCCGTCTCTATCGCACCGACGGTCCCGCAACCCCTGCAGGCGGAGCGAGAGCCAAGGGCCGAGATCCCCCGCCCAGCCGAGCGCTGGGTAGAGGGAAGGGGTGATTTTCCGAGCCTTGGCGGTTCACCCCGGTGCCCCGAGGGGAGGACAGGGACACTGGTTCCCGAGGCTATGGGGAAGCGTCTCCAATCCTGTGAGCTGCAAAGCGCCGAGAAATCCACCCCCCTGCCCCTCACCCCCTGCACCAGAGCACCCCGGGGCTGCGAGCAGGGGACTCCCCTCACCCCCTGCACCAGAGCACCCCGGGGCTGCGAGCAGGGGACTCCCAGGAGGCGGTGCCGAGGCCGTGACAGCCCCCACCGAGGGCGGCGAGCAGCGGTGGAGCCCCGTAGTGAACAAGGGACAGCCCTCCCGACCCCCCGCCGCCCCTTCGGCCCAGCCCTGCCCACAGCGACCGGCGATGCCCCGTCGGGTCGGGCCGCCCCGGAAAATCCGCTGCTGCGGGGAGCCCGTGCGGGGCGGGAGCGGCTCCCGCTCCTCTCTCCTGCTCCTGCGCTGGGCAGGGTGGTACCAGCTGCTCTCCCGCGGTAGTGGCAGGAGGAGACCTGCGCCTGGGGGTTGCCGCCGCTTCCTGCCCCGGCATCTCTGTTGGCATCCCCGAAACCTCTCCCGGGATCTCCCCGCAACCCTCCCAGGGATGGGGAACCCGGGGGAGCCGTCCTCTCTGCTCTGGCGTAGTGGGAGACTCGGCAGAAAGTCTAGAAGAGGAGGAAAACAACGGCTCCCTTTCCCTCTTCGACGTCGTTTCTGAAGGTGATCTAAACCTTCCCTTTCCACCCAGACCTCCGCAGTAGCAAGCAGCCCTTCCTTGGTGTAGCTGCCTCTCCACCCATAGAGGAAGGATTTCAAGCCCTAACCCTAGGAGAGAAGCAGGCGAGACCGTGCCAGGCCAGGATTTGAACCTGCCGAGAGCACTGGTCACAAAGGTGCCCACTTCTCCTCGAAGCCAGGTCTCCTGCAGGTACCCAGGCTGTGGTCAGCTAAGCACATCTCTCTGCTTTCTCTGTGCTTCCACATGGGTACTAGGACTGTCCTCTCCTGAAATCTCATGGAAATGTATTGATGTTGTAAAACACTGCCCTGTTGGGAAAGTAAAATATAAACCATCCTGGGCCTCTCTTTGTGTGAAATTAGAGGTCTGTTTCAGTTCATCGGTCACATCAGCCGTAAGGAAACTTGGATGGTAATGCTGGCTTCCCATGGAGAGCTGTGAGCTCCTTCCACACCTTGCTTCTGTCCCTGTCCACGGTGTTGGATGAGTTCTGGGTGTAATACAGACCCAGCCACACAGATCACTGCCTTGTGCAGTTTTATTTACTTTGCTGTTTCAGTAATACATGAGAAAGCGACTTTAAATCAGGTTTCAGAATTTAAACAATGTATTGCAAATTTTGCATGACAGCACATTTTAATGCAGTGCCTTACAGCTAGGTACAGATCAGGAAGCAGTGGTTACCTGTCTCTGGGGAAAGGGCCAAGCGTGTCCAGGAACAACCCCCCCAACCCCTGCGGCTCACTGCTGCTACCAATCGTCGTACTGAGGAGAGCTAAGGAGAGGGAGGAGGATCAGGCATCGTGAAATTTGCCTTTTCTTGCTTTGCAGCTGGGAACGTGCAATCATTAATCCTGAAAGGAAGCACAGCAATTATCTGTGTGGTTTCTGTGAAATAAGGTCTTTTGAATACGGAATCAGGGGAAAATTTGAACACAGTAGCCATTGCTTTTATTTCCACTTAATTTCTAGCGGAACTGATTAAGAATGATCATTACATTTAGGCAGCAATGAACCAGAGAGTGTATTTCTATTCCTTTCTTGGCACCCCAGAGATTAAGATTCCTCAAAAACTAATGCAAAAGAGAACAAAGCAAACATGATTTAAAAGTTCATCACTTAGCCACAAAGCTCAGAGGCAGAGGAGAGGGCTGGATATACTTCCCATAAATGGACATCTCCAACATAAAGATTATACACACAATATTGACCTTTAAAACTAGCAACTAGCTTTACAGTGAAGTAATGAAATAAATTGCCATAGTCTGCTATCCAATTAATCATTTATGTTTGTTTTCATTAGAGTGACACCTGCCATTAACAGTTCATCCCAAAATTTAGGCATTGTAAAACCTAAAATGTGCAGAAATTCCCCTGTGATGTTCTTGCCTTTTTTTTTTCTTTCTCCTGTAAAACAATGTATTAGGAACAATAACTAATGTTTTCTGAAGGTGTATATGGGAATTTGAAAGCTTAACTGAGGAGCTATAAACTAAATGATCTACTTTAATTGGATGAGAATGATGAAATGAAAAAAAAAAAAAGGAAAAAAATATGCATAGAGGAAAGTAAACTAGATTTAAACTGCTTAATGTCTAATAATTTTAAAATGTAGCAGTGGTATCTGAAGCAAAGCTGGGTTTTACATGAAGTTTTTTTTTTCAAGTGTATGATACGTGACTGACAGTGTCCCTTTGCAACGGTGTGGGGCTGTAAACCACAGTAATTCATACCCACATGAACACACACGTTGTAAACTCGAAACATTGGAGATTAAATTAAAAAAAAAAAAAAAGAAGCACATGGTATAAAATGATAAAAAAAGATTATGCTAATAAAAGCCAAATGGCAGCAGGAACAGCAACAGCAGCTAGAACTGCTGGATAAGGCGCCGGCGCTGTGAGGTCTTCCGCAGCAGTCGTCTGTAGTCATAGGGATTATCTTCGGTTTTACTCTCTTCCAGGGGTCTTTCTGCAATCCTCGACCTAAGGATTAAGCATGGAAGTGTTTTATAAATAAGAGTCAAAACATTTACCTTGGCAAACGCTGCTAATCGACTGCTTAACCTCCACCCTCGGGGGAAAAACAAAATAAATGGAAAAAAAATAGAATGTATCAACTGCTTTTGCTTAGGCCTCTTCCTGTGCTGCATAAAGCAGCCACCTCGGAACAAACACATTATATACTAAAAGCAGATGAACACTGAAGAACAACGTGTTCTTCCACGAAGGGGAAATAATAGGAGGACATAAAAATGCTGAGAACACGGGAGTACTTTGCAGTAGCGTTTGCCTGATGGTTACTGAACCAGATTTTCAGTTGGTAAATTTGTTTGCTCTGTTTTTAACCTGCCTGCAGAGCTCACTTTTAAGTGTCCATCTCATTATTTTTTATTTTATATTTTTCTTTCAGGTGGCAAGATGCATTTTGGAAGCCACGTCTGACAGGCTGGACTAGTGACCTGACACCAGGTGTTACCATGGAGCAAGAGTAAAAATAAATCTCAGTAATTATTTCAGAGCAACATACTTTAAAAATGGCAAAAGTCTGTAGTGTTTTACACTAAAGATGTCCCCCACCTCTGGTCCTACACCAGCATCAAAGGTAAACTGGCAGATAAAAAAACACTCAGTGCTTCACTTCTGTATAGTCATTTGTCTGTGTAGTCTTCAGAACCAGGTGACCCCATCTGAGAGATACTGAAGGGCAGAAATGTTTATTAATTGCATTCATCTGTCCTCAAAGTTAACAGTGTAAATTTTATCACTGTGGCTACTTAGGAAGCAATCAGAGCAACACACACACACACAAAGTAATAAATTCTTTTTAGTAAACTCAGCAAAATTCTCATTTATCTGAAGCAGACCTCAGGGTGGCAGATTTGGTGTAATTAACCACCCCAGAAATGCAACATTTTCCAGAGGATGCAAACTTTACAGTAATTCCCCGATATTACTATTTTTAATACCACATCTTCACAACACTTTCTTAAAACTAATTTAGACCCTACCTGAAAAAAATGCCCAACTGTAAGGGGCGCAAAACGTTCCACAAACATTTTCTCTATTTGTATGGATACATTTTCAAATTCAGTATCATCGTGGGCTTCATGTTTCCATTCAGCCTTTGACCTGGATATCTTCCAGGGTTTTCTTACCAACACGAGCAGATACAAATATGTCAAGATACATAAACGTGTTTGCATGTGCAATGTGTGGGTGCTTTGGTGAGAGGGAGAATATGAATTTCCTTAGCCCAGCAGAGGTCACCCTCCATGAAGTGTATGTGGGAAGAGAGGAGGTGGAGCAATCCCTGGCTTTAGGTTTCCCCTGGCTGTCCAGCGTGGTGGGTCCAGCACAGGCTCTAGCCACACAGGCTGCTGCAGGACAGCAGGTAAAGGAGCCAGTCAGGCTGCCGTCTTATCTGCAGACAGCAGGTAGAAAGTTCAGTGCACAGCCACCCTATTTAAAACTTAACCGATCAGAAAAACAGCTTTCAGGTTCTGCTTTAGTTTAATGTGATTTTAGAGCAGAGATTATTTACAGCAGGATGTCTGTCCATCTCATCTGGCACTTCAGAAGCCAAAGCCTACCAGGTAGGCTGAACACCAATCACATTAACGTTCGTCCCTGCTGCATAAAGATGGGAAATTTTCAGCTCTACATTTCACAAATCGATTTGGCAAGATTCCATGAATAAAAAAGAGATTTATGTCTACTTTGAAAGCATATCTTTCTTTCTATGAATCTTTTTAGTATTTCAACAAGGATGTATGACTTTTTTTTTTTTCCTATTATTATTTTGTATGAATTACCGCTCAGTAGCTCTTAGAATGGAAGTCCTGCGCTCAATTGGATATCTCTTCCTTCTTGTGGTGGTAGAACTGCTGTCCTTTGAGGTGGAATCAGAAGATGAAATTTCTTGATAGTAGAAATCTAAATCCAGCACTTTGCTCAGACTGTCAATAAATAGGTACACGGAGTTAACAGTTTCACTTTCCAATATTATATTCAACATTCAAAAACAAGGCCACCAAACACCAATATTAGATGTGTTTAATGTGTTGAGGATCTAAGGAAAACATACAAATAAGCACAAGAAATCACACTCTGAAAGGTGACTTCTCTATGATGCAGACACTGAGAATTTTGAAATGCTAGATACTTTTATATGTTCAGATGATTGAAATTGTTCAGGCCATTATAATCAATGGAGAGGCAGTTGTATGGTATCATTCACCTGACCTATTTTAGATACCTTTCTGAGGAAGAGATGAATCATTTTCCTGAAGATTACTATTTTTTTTCCTCTAAGTACAAGAAGAGAGTCTAAAGCAACTGGTTCAGGTATCAGTGTCAACAATGCAGATGTTTCGTATTTTGTTGGATGAATGCTATCCAGGGTATCATACATACAGAAAGAAACCAACCCCAACATCCAGTTTAGAATGGCTAGGGAAAAAATAATATCCTAGAAGCAAGCTGAAAAAAGAAGTTCAGAATTCAATTCTCACAGAAAGAACTCCTTGATTTCAGTTGCTATGTTCTGCTAACACAGTCAAAACATGAAAGAAGATGCAGTCATAGAACTGCTTAACTAGATTTAAGAGGAGTGAAACCTAATGAGGCCAAAAGAAAGAAAACACTAAATCTGAGCTATTTCAATCTTTCTTTGGCTAAACAGAAGATAGCAGTAAGAGTGAATTTTTTTTCAGGATCCAAATGACATCAGAAGAGCTGTAACAGAGCAGACACAGGAGACATGGACATTATGAAAATTAGGCAGTGCAGTTTAAACTGTGGGTGAATGAAGCTAGATGCTGTGAGCATATAATGTATGTAATGTCATGTAACTTCCTTTAAGATACATATTTGAACTGCTGAGTTTACATTCTGCAACCTCAGACAAGGACAGTGCTAAGAGCCCCATCATTTTGCATTGATGACCAGGGTACAACAGCACACATGCAATGGTACCATAGCAATGTCACTGGGGAGCAGCAAAAATGCTTAAACACAGGTTTATTTTACTTGTGTTTCTATGATGTATATCAGGAGCTGTGAAGCAGGTCTACAGCATGCATAAGGATCAGGACAGAATATTATTATTTCTGAAGAGATCCATCAAAATAGGTCAGTTACACTATGAAGAAAAGACATTGAAATTTCAAGGGCTACTCTTCTTTACCTGTTATTAATAATTACTGCATTGGGTTATTTTTTTGTGTGTGTGTTGGTTTGTTTGTTGGTTTGGTTTTGGTTTATTATTATTATTTATTTATTTTTATAATCTATTTCCAAACTGCCATATATTTTTAGGTGATAATTTTAACAGCCTTTTGCATTTGCTATCAAAAAAAGAACTGGTTGCTCACTTACTTTGACTGGAATTTTAAGCACCTTCAATTATTTTCTGTGTCAGAACTATCTTTGATGTGGACCTTAACTTATTATTATGCTTATGTTGCCATGGTATAGGGCCATGTTATAGTAAAAATGAATGACTGAATTCTGTAATGGATTTCTGTCACTGAAAATTGCACGTTTTAACTTTGTATACAGTGTCCTTCCCACGAATCACCAAATTACTATGCTTTTTTAAAATGCTTTTGTCTCCTGGTTGAAGTACAGCTTCTAGTCTTAAAACTATTTATAGAGTACTAAAAGTGAGATAATGAAAATAAATTACCTTTCTTTTCTTGGTTTCCGTTTTTCATCTTGTATTGACTTCTAAGAAAATACAAAGTAATTAAAAATACTAAAAGCAAAGCTTATGCAAATATACATTTCATCAGTATGTTAGGTAGAAGAGCATTGTATTATTTTGTTAAATGAAAATATACAGAATCCAATTTGCTGAGGAATTGCCCCAGAAAAATATCTTTTCAGAATCTTTGAGACCAAGGATGGGATTAGCACTCAACTCCTAAATTTCAGTTGCCATACTGTGACTAAAATCTAAAGTAATGGTGATCTGAACAATGGAGATCTAAAGCTTTCCAGTATCTAGAGATGTTTTAATTAAGTTGACAACACTATCTCACTAAGGCAAATTTACTGTGATGCCACGAGAATTTCCACAAATACAGGCACAATCCTGTTCTCATTAATGCCACGGCAGTCTTGTCACAGGTTTTAGTGGAACAAAATGAACAAAGGCTTCATTTAGAAAGCTGTATACTATGTGGTAAAAGCACCTTTAGGATACAAAACATCTAGAAAGGCAAAGGAGAGAAGACTCATAGGGACTGTGAATAATTTGTTATCTCTAGTAGATTTCTGGCCCTACAGCCAAAACAATTCTATATTGCAGCATCTAACGCATCACACTTCACAAGCTGTATTTTTAAGTGCAGATGGTCTTAATTTTGGTCTTGTGCTTCTTGCAAATGAGTGAAAACATTATAATGAGTTAGTGACTGTCAAGTTACTGAGAATCAGAAACCATGAGGGTCTTCAGTATGCAGGCAAATGGAGAAGACAATTTAAAAATAATAGGCTGATTTAAAGAAATATATCCCCAAATACATTTTTACTGCCTTCGTGAACAATGGGTTGTTGTCAGGCTTCATTTGTATCTGTGTACACCTTTAGCTCATTTGATATGCAAGGTGAGTGGGAATGGAACATGACTAATCAATATCTGGGCTTTCAAAAGATGGAGAACTTTTATTTTTAAATCCACTCAGATGTGTGACCTGGGCTGTGTAATCATCTGTGAACACCTACAGTTTACACAGATTATTAGTAAGGTAGAAAATCCATGATAGCTGGGAAAGCTGACTACCCTCCAGTATCTCAAGTTAGATGCTCAGTGACATTCCCAAGGTCTAGAAGTTTAAGAACTAGCAGGTCTCTTCTCTAAGCTTCAGTAAATAGATATTTATGATGAACCTTTCCCTTACTAGTGAACTTAATGTCAGGGACACAGGCTTTGCTTTTTCACACGTTCTTGAAAAATACAACTATTAGAAGTTAATATTAATACCTTGAAAAACTGCTGTTTAAAAATTGGTTTGACAATCCCACTGCATTACTGCAGTTTTTGTTTGCACTGATGTGATGGCTGCTTTCTGATGTGAAGCTGGCCATGTAACAAATTAGCTTTCAGAAAATACTCTGTCCTGTATAGTCTCAGCTTTCTAAATATGTATTTACTTGAGAATTAACCTTCTCCTCAGAAATTTGCTAATACAGAATTCAGTGCCTTTCATTTCAGTCCTTTATCTCAACAATCTTGCTTTCACCAAACAAACCTTAATCTTAAAAATAAATTGGCGTGTAAGAATATAATTTCTTTTCAGAATCACACTGTTCCAAAGCTGTGTTATTTCAAAGCCCACATAAGAAAACATAGGCGTGTTTGTCTTTTTTTTTTTATTATTATTTTTGGTGTGGCAGCCACAACTCTCCCTGAAGGCCCTGGTGACACCTTCTGTTGAAAGGAAAAGCAATTGCTACGGTTAGTTTATTAGCTGGGCTCTCACTGGCTGTTAAAATAGGTCACTAAGATACAGGCACCTCGAGCAAATGAGTTTAATTGCTTTTTTGTTGGAACTGCTTCCTGAGCTGCTTTTATATTTTCTCTCAGTCTGCTTATTTTCTTGCCTTCCCCAGCCCCATATTTAAGGGCAATGAAGTCAAGAGTGGAACACAGCCTTTGGTAGTTGAACTTGGACCAAAAGCTATATATAGAGACACTCAAATCCATTAGTCTCCTGAGCCGTTGGTATTTGCCAATTCCTTCATAATCACAATCTGACACATTTGTAAAGGAAGTTACAGTGTGCATACTAATACAGCCTATTTTAATATTTGCTCTCTCTGCAAGATCAAGCACTAATTGAGACGACCAAAATAGCTCTCCAAACAAACCTGTTTCTCTCCCATGACTTAAAAAGAAACTACAGGCACCAGGCACTTAATGTGGGTATTGAAAAGTGCAAATACTGCTTATGCATATAATGAATTTATGCATTTTTAGGTACAAAAGTAAGAATTGGTCTGACCTAGGTGCCTATTCAGGGTAACTCTGAACCTTACTTTCAAGTCTAGGTTGAAATGTGGAGTTTGTAGCCTGCCTCCTTTCAGCAGGGAACAGCTTTTATGTTGCATTAGAAAAATAATATAGGAAATTGTGTAATTAGAAAGAAAGTTTAGGTGGAATATCTGTCATTTTTAGCCCACAAAACCTTGCTAAACTCACATGTATTAGAGTGTAGTATGTGGAGTCTTCTGGATTATTTAATGTCTTGGGCTTCCGTGGCCTCCTTGGGGGTCTCAGCATTGGGCGAGGGTCTTCTACTTTGGCTGCAACTGTGAAAAAGCAGAAGACAGCAATGCTTATTTCCTCACAGTGTGAGAAGTTTTTACAAAATCAGGAATATCAATGAAGATGGAAAAAATAAAATAAAAATCCTCACATAGCCACTTCTACTGCTTGCCATAACTCAAGAGAGCAACTGTCTTGGGCAGTACAAATTCACAGGCTGGTTGTCAGAGCCAACATAGAATGCAGATGACCAATGCCCAATAGTTCCTAGAGACCTCAGAACTGACTCTGTGGGGTAGTGGGACCAAAAGTGTGCAGCATGTTGAGCAAGATCACCTTACATTTGGCTTCAGCTATAGGAAAAGTTAATGGGGGCTACAGCAGTTCTTTCATGATGGAGCAGGAGAAGGCTGCATGGCAGCCAAATACCAACAATAGAGATGGTTCATAAGGACACAAAGAGAATGGTCAATGAAGTCACTGCAGAAAGTCTAGGCATATTGAACCATGTGTCCAGGTACACTGCATTATCCAGGGAGGTTTTATATTGTCCTTGTCCCATCACAGAAGTACTTTGAGGACAGCCTATGAAAAACAACTACCTCCTTACTAATAAATGAGCATAGTGTGAGGGTGGAATTAGGATCCAGCTTCCAGGAAGTTACCAAAGTGTGTTCTGCTGATTGAATCCTCTTTCACACAAAGCAAATTTAACTCCATAACCCAGATGTAGTAACTACATGTGATTGAGTCTTAGAAGGAAGAGCATATTTTGTTCTCTAACGTCCATCAGAAATTCTTTTATATGATAAAAATAAAATCTTCTCCGTGTACATCAGACATCTTTTTAATTAAGGAGGCAGCACAATCTTTTAACGTGAGAAACAACAACCCATCAGTTTTGACTCTGGCAAAATTAGCTGTTTAAGCCTTTTGTTATGTGTGATAAATAAAGGCTTGTAAAGGTCATGGATATACA
>VYZU01028730.1:0-17989 GCA_013401355.1 Ceyx cyanopectus
ATTAGAATAATCTTGTAGATCCAAGATGCTGTTATTCTGCTCATTTCACTATCAATGTCAAAATAACTCCTGAAGTGCCTGTAATGCCACATCTTCGTATAGCAAATAATTTTAAACACTCTGTATAACAGCGGTCTAAAATGTTAAGCATATCAAGAAAGAGGCAAGTGCTTTCTCTCTTCAATCTGGAAAACAGCCTCCACCACATGCTCCAACACTTAAGGCATGCCAGGCTATAAATTCAGTATCTGCATATATCACATCAAGTATTATTGTACTTTTTCAAGACTCCAAACAACAACAGCCTACACAATTCACAAAGTTTTATCATACTTATAGAGGACAGCAATTAACATGAAACCTGCCATGAAAACCAGAAAATTGAAGGTGTAGAAATCCCCTCATTACCTGAACATTCCTTATCATACATCACCTGATACATTAAGTTTCCTATAACTCTTCCCACAAGAGCAAAATATGTAACTGAAAGCATTTTAATACAGCATGTGATCATTAAAAATTATTCTTCAGATAGATGACTGTTGGAAAAATCAATTAAAAATTAAGTTGCTAAAGTAAATAAAAAGCATTTTTGAAAAAAATCTGGTATTTTCTAATAAGATCACATATGAAATCCATTGCAAAGTAGGTAACAGTATATAGAAATTATCATATATGGCATGTCCTCAAACAAAGGTAATGAAAGCTACCTGACCACCTGGAAGAAGGTTTGATTACAGTGTGGTCAGGAATCGACAGCTGCAGCTTCCTCTGTAGTTAAAGAAATAGGTTTTCAATTTAAGTAAATACTCCACATTTAGAAATCAAAATTGAAACCAAAAAGGGAAGCAAAAGCATTTATTTTTGCATCTTAAGAGACACACAAAAAATTCAAAAATATTATTGCCTCTCAAATCCAGTGTCATGGTAACCATCAGAGTTTGAACTGTTAGTTGTAACTTTCACTTAGAAATCTGCCTTAGTGTAAAATCAAACAACCACTTTAACATCAGGCTGTACTAAACAACATTTTTTTTAAAACTGTCTTTCTGCAACCCAGTTTAATTCAATTTTTCATCCAAAAGCTCAACATGCAAATAAAAGAAATTGATGTGGTGAATGTGATTCACTAACAAAATGGCACTGATGAGGCCTTCTACAAGCAGCTGGAAGCAGTTTCGAAATCACAGGTTTCTGGTTGTCATGGGGGACTTTAACTACACTGACATTTGCTGGGAAAATTGCACATCCAGACATGCTCAGTCCAGTAGGTTCCTCCCAGAACACTGATGATAAGTTCCTAATGCAGATGTTGGAGGAGCCAACAAGGAGAGGAGTGATGCTGCACCTTGTACTGACTAAGAAAGAGGGACTGGTTGAGGGTGTGAAGGTAGGAGGCACCCTTGGCTGTAGTGACCACGAGATGATGGAGTTTAGAATTGCAGGCAGCAGGCACAGGGCCACAAGCAGGATTGCTACCCTAGACTGCATGGTTGAGCAGGGAGTTACTGGTAAAACTTAAGCTGAAGAGGGAAAGCTAAGGCCCCCTTGAAATTAAGCTGGTGAGGAAGGTCAAGGACAACAACAAAAGCTTCTTCAAGTATGTTGCAGACAAAAAGAAGTCTAGAGGTAATGTAGGCCCACTACTAGATGAAGTGGGTGCCGTGGTGACAGAGAACAGAGCGAAGGCTGAGTTACTGAATGCCACCTTTGTCTCGGTCTTTACTTCTAAGGTCAGCTTCCAGGAGTCCCAGGTCTCCAAGATCACAGAGGAAGTCTGGAAGGAGGAAGTTTCTACCTCAGTTGAAGAGGCTTGGGTTAGAGACCAGTTGAGCAAACTCGACATCCACAGGTCCATGGGCCCTGATGGGATACACCCACAAGTAATGAAGGAGGTGGCAGATGTTATTGATAGGCCACTCTCCATAATTTTTGAAAAGTCCCAGAGAACAGGAGAGGTGCCCGAGGACTGGAGAAAGGCCAGTGTTGTCCCACTCTTCAAAAAGGGTAAAAAGGAGGACACGGGTAACTACAGGCCTCTCAGCCTCACCTTGATCCCTGAAAAGGTGATGGAACAGCTTGTCCTTGCTGCCATCTCTAAGCACCTGGAGGAAAGGAGGCTTATTACAAGTAGTCAACATGGATTATGTAAGAGGAAGTCATGCTTGACTAATCTGATAACCTTTTATAATGATACAAGTAGTTGGATAGATGAGGGGAGGGCAGTGGATGTGATATTTCTTGACTTCAGCAAGGTTTTCAATACTGTCTCCCACAGAGAGTCCAGTGCAGGGCCACCAAGATGATTAAGGGAGTGGAGCATCTCCCTGCTGAGGAGGGGTTGAGCGAGCTGGGGCTCTCATCAATGAGAGCTGGGACCTCATCAATGTCTATAAATACATTAAGGGTGTATATAGGGAGGATGGAGCCAGACTCTTTTCACTGTCATGCAGTGACAGGACAAGAGGCAACTGGAACAAATTGGAGCACAAGAGGTTTAGGGTAAACACAAGGAAGAACTTTTTCACAGTGAGGGTGACAGAGCTCTGAAACAGGCTGCCCAGGGAGGTTGTGGAGTCTCATTCTCTGAAGACATTCAAGACCTGCCTGGATGCATTTCTGGGTGACTTAGTCTAGGTGACCCTGCTCTTGCAGAGGGTTTGGACTAGATGATCTTCTAGGTCCCTTCCAACCCCTGATATTCTGTGATAGTTTCTAAGAGAATGCAGTTCAAGAGCAACTGTGTTTTTGGGGAGCTCCACTCCCTCTCCTCAACTACCTGCCAGTCTAGATTTTCCCTAAGGAAGAACAACACCTTTACAATAAAAAAAAAACCAAAACTTAAAAAAAACCAACTAAAATTTCTGAAAATATCGTGGCACTAAAGATTTCTTTATGTTCTTTACGTTTCAGCAGCTGGCCTGCGCCGTAGGTACCAGAGGGCAGAACGCCGCTCTTAGACTGGGTCGCGGCCAGTGCCCAGCGATACCATCAACTGTCCCAGCTCGCCGCTCCCTGCCTATCAGGCAAGCCGGAGGTGGCAGGGAGATCCGCGGAGCGCAGAGCCCCGTACGTTGTCCGCTGGAAACCTACAGCACGAAATGAAAACAAAACAAAACACAACACGACAAACAACTAAAAAAACCTCAAACAACCCCCAAAACAACATCAGACTTTTCGCGAACAGGCGAGGGACGAACGGCCACGCTACCCTGAGATTCTCACCAGTGAAACTGGGGCCGTTATGTGGCCGAGTGAACGGGGTCGGGCCCCACCGTCCACACCGAGGGGCCTGCGGCTGATACGGGTGAGCTAAATAGCCAGACTCGCTCGCCCTGGGACACCGGTTCCAACTGATGGTGTCTCCCACTCCAGCCCCACCGGCAGCCGACCCCCCCCCCCCCCCCCGACGGCAGAGGGGGCGGAGCGGTTCCATTTACCTCTTTCATCACCGTCGCCAGCCGCTTCCGCCTGCCCGAAAAGGCCGCGCTCCCAGGGCCGCGCCACAACCAATGAGAATTGTGCTCTTCTCTTCCGTCCCGCCCCCCTCCGGCCCTTCTCGCCAATCACCGATCCTCACATCTCCAGCTGCCAATCCCGGAAGCGTCCCCGCCCACACCCGGCCTGAACGACAGCGCCCCACGGGCGTACTTCCGCCTCTGCCAGCCGGAAATGTGATGTGGCCGCGAGCAGGTCGCCATGGTAAGCCCAGGGCAGGGGGCGGGAGGGAAAGGGGACGTCTGCTCCGCGCCGGGTCACCGCGGGACCGGTCTCATTCCCTCCGCTGGCGCTGCCGGCTGCCCTGCCACCCACTCAGCCGTGTCTATGCTTCAGCGGCGCTTCCTGAGCCTAATGGCACCTCAGGGTCCCCTCACATCCTATGTGGACCTTCGCACTCGCTCAGAAATCGAGGCTCTCGCGAGGCCGTGGGGACGGAGCCGTCCCAGCGCCACCGGAAAGCGCTGCTTAGCAGCGGGCCCGGCAGAGGCGCGAACCGGGAGGATCTGCGCGCCCTTTGTCCACTTTCCGCCTGCAGCCTGAGGCGTTTCCCGTCTGTGTTGGCCTAGCCCGGGTTTTACTTGGGCCATCAGTCCATGGCGGGACCTGCAGTGTGTTGTCTGTCAGGATAGTGTTTCTGCTTCTTCTCACCTTCTGATTTATTTGGTGTGTTTGACGTCTTGCTTTTTGAGCATCAATCTGCATCTTTACACTGCTGTTCTAATTTTTCAGGAATAGTGTCAGAGGCCTATGTCAGTTTGCTAATGGTGTTCATAAAGTTGATGTAGAGGCTTACTAGCATTGCCATTGATCTTTTCTAGGGTTTTTGCCTCGTCTTTTAATTCTACATACAAAATATATATATATATATGAGAGATTTGTACTTGGGTTAGCGTTAAAGCACTGCTGTGAAATACCCATCTCGGACCATGTGAATATATGAGCAGTACGAATACATGATTTTAAGATTAAAACAAACAAAAAGCTAGGAGAAGGAAACTTTGTGCAAGTAAAGGAATTTATGTAACTTTTCTACAACACAGACTTATTTTATGATGAGCATTTTCAAATATTTTTTAGAATCTCAGAGTGGTTTGAATTGGAACACACCTTTATAGGTAATGTAGCTCCACCACCCCTGCCATGGCCAGGGTCATTTTTCCTTTAGATCAGGGTGCTCAAAATTTCACCGAACCTGGCCATGACAAGTGTTAATATGATCTAGGTGATCCCGCTGTGGCAGGGGTTGGACTAGATGATCTTTTGAGGTCCCTTCCAATCCCTAACATTCTGTGAATCATTTTGAAACCTACTTGGACATGTTCCTGTGCAGCCTGCCTTAGGTGAACCTGCTATAGCAGAACCTGATATCCACAGGTCCCTTCCAACCCAGACCCAAACATTCTGTGATTGTTATTTTTGTACTTCACACATATTTAGTGAAAGATTAAAATATCTTGAATTAATTATGGTTAACTTCAAAAAACGTTCCTAGGCTCCAGATCTTGTCACCAGCAGGAAATTGCTGGAAGTTGTCCACCTGAGCATTCCTTGGCAGATCTTTTAGCTGAACCTGTTCTAATATGTGGCTTCAAGCAGTGAACAAAGGGTTTTCATGATAAGAGGCATAAGTTATCTCAGAAGATCTAAAACATACATGCAGAAAATCAGAGACGAAAGAGAAGTGAATACCTTGCCTCTAATCAGTGCCTTGAAAACGTAGATGCTATAGAAGTACATCAGCTTGCTGTTCTTTATAGTACTTTAAAGGATTTGAAATTGTAGAAAAAAGGTATGAGGATTTCTGATTAGTGAGACATTTACCTTGCTCAGTTTAGTAGCATTTAAATATGACACTACTATTTATATCCAGCAAAAATGTTATGGCAAGCATATGGCAATATGGCATATTTCTATGTTTGTCCCTGTTGCCTGTTAGAGGTTACTCTATGCTTCAAGGAACTTGAATCTTTCAATGAGGTTTTCCTTCTGATTTCACATTGAAGGAAGGGAAAATAAGATTTTTCATGATTTCTGGAGGTTGAATTTGGCATATTCAGGACTTTGGATTCTCCATGATGCTGCCTCCGATGTCATGGCGCTTCAGAAAAAAAGCTGTTGTATTGCGGAATTAGCAGTCATGAGCTGTAGTTAATGACATTTTATTTTGAGCTCACGCTTCTTTCTGAGATAGAAAACAGATGCTCTCTGCATATTGTCATATATAAGAGAATAGATCTACATCTCCAATTTGTTCTCTTAGTCTAAAGAAAATGAGCTGTAACTACGGCAAGCCAGCAGCTTTGTGAATAGCATAATTTCTGAAGCATAATTTCCAAAGGACTTAATCCCTTGGAGTTTTCAATGGCATTATCTCCTGGGCTTCCTTACCACATCCTTACTAAGCAAGCGAAAACTTGTGCTGGGTAAAAATACAGCTGCAGCCAAACAGTAGATATATATAACGTGGCATCTACCTGTCTTTTGCTTTATGTGAAAGCACAACTTGGGTCTATTTTTTTCCTGTTCACTGAATTAAAAAGAAAAACCACTCCTATTTTAACTTAAAATCATAGAAATCATACACTGGTAGAGGTTGGAAGGGAGCTCATCAAATCCAACCCCTCTACCAGTGCAAGATCACTCAGGGCAGGCCACACAGGAACAGATCCAGGCAGGTTTGGAAAGTCTCCAGAGAAGGAGACTCTGCAATCCTTCTGGGCAGCCTGTATCGGCCTCCGTGACCCTCGCAGGAAGTAACTTTTTCCTCATGTTGAGATGGAACTTCCCGTGTTGCAGTTTGTGACTGTTGTCCCTCATACTATCACAGGACACCTCTGGAAAGAGACTAGCCCCTTCTACTTGGCACCTACCCTGCAGATAGTTGTAAACATTGATAAGATCCCCTCTCATTCTTCTCCAGGCTAAATAGCTGCAGGACTCTCAGACTTGCTTCACAAGGGAGATGTTCCAGTGCCTTCATCATCCTCATGGCTTCTGTTGAGCTCTTGCTGGTTATTTCCCGGTCCCTCTTGAACTGGGGAGACCAGAACTGGACACAAAACTCCAGATGTGGTCTCACTAGTTCAGTGTAGCAGGGGAGAAGGACTTGCCTGGACCTGCTCAACTCACTCTTGATTATGCATCCCAGGAGACCATTGGCCTTCCTGACCACAAGAGCACATTTCTGTTCTATGGCTAACTTATTATCCATCAGGATTCCAAGACCCTCTGTGGAGCTGCTATCCAGCAGATCTACCCCTACCCTGTGTTGGTGTGCGATGTTCCTCCCCAGGTGTACAGCTCTGCACTAACCTTTGTTGAACTTCATGAGGTTCACCTTTGCCCAACCCTCCAGCCTGTCCAGGTCTCGCTGGATGACAGCACAGCCTTCTGGTGTGTCAGCCACTCCTCCCAGTTTAGTATCATCAGCAAACCTTCTGAGGGTCCACTCTATCCCTTCATCTAGGTCATTGATGAAGATGCTGAACAAGACTGGACTCAAAATTGACCCCCAAGGAACACCACAACTTACAGGTCACCACTGATCAGAACCCTCTGAGCTTTATTGTTCAGCCATTTCTCAAACCATCTCATTGCCTGAGATGCAGAGCTATTGTAGATCTTGTAGATGTAGATCTATAGTTGATCTATTTTGTGCCTGTAATTGCCATTTGGCGATAAAGAAAATTGCAGAAAACTTCACAAAGATGGCTCCATCCCTTCATGATCTGGTTAGGTCTGATCTGGAACCCCACATTACTGATGAAAAATTGATTTGAGAACTTTCCATGAGGACAAAATATTTCTATCTCAGTCATTGTTTCTGTCTTAGAATGGTGTTTATAGAAGGCAGGGGAATTGCTCATATAACCAATTGTAAAAACCGTAATTAGTAAATATTGATCCAGACCAGGCTTTGGGATGTAAACATACCAGAATCTGAGACAGTGGTTTGCATAAGAGCCTTCAGGAGTCTTAAAGTACAAAGTTTTGTGTTTGAGTCAATCCTGATTCAGATTTGCTAATAGTTTTGGATTTATTGTGGCCTAAAGGTTGATGAGATTAAAAACAACTCCAAGTTCATTTTACAGTCTTAAGGCATCTTTGTATCATGAATTTTTTCTGAAATAACAAAAAGCAACCTTTTGCCTGTCGGTATTACAATGCCATCGTACACTGAATTTTGTAATAAGCAATTAGAATTTCAGGGATTTACAGCTGGAGTAACAAATTTTTCATCTGATAAAGCATTTGCTAATCATCTAATCTGATTTTGGCAGGAATCTGAGGATTTTACTCTTACATTAAGAAGATAATAGTGCCTCCTTCACCACCAATCGTGCAAGAGACTCACATCCTTGCACTCTGGCATTCCCCTAGCAGTAGGAGCAAACTGCTAATTGAGGAGGAATCAAGAAGGATGTGTCTTCAATGTACCTTTTCTCTCGTCAGAATAAGAACCCTGTCAGAGAACTGGAAAGAGGAAGGGAAATCAGAGACTCATTGTGGCTAGGTAGGGACAATGAAGTATATGGATTAATTTACTATACTAGTATTGGTGCTTAGTAAAGCTCATACCATACTGCTGTGGAGTAGGTATATTTTGAGTTACTACTTGAAGTTTTAAGTCTAGATGCATCTGTGTCACTTTGCAAGAAGGTGTGGAAATAAGTCCTTAATATTTTGATTCTGTGTTTATAGAATAGAGGGAAATANAAACCATTTTTTTCTGAGTGACTAGTAGTTCTTACTAAACATCTTTTGCATTCTGTCTACTAATAACTGTCCTAATTTTATTCATATGAGAAGTGGGGATTACATTTTTCCACAGGCCATTTGAAATTAATAATGGGCCGATTTTATGTTGTAGATTTTCCACTCGTGATCCAAACTCTTAAGCTGAACGAATAAAGGAAGTTATCATAAAATAGTCAATGTCACTATTTAATTTTTTGCTTGGCTGCAGAATTAGGCACTGTGCACATCCACTGTTACAACCCACAGCGCTGAATATGTTTTCCTGCTGATGTACAGAGCTTGGTGTTTCAACTAACTCACCAAAAGATTACATTTTCAACTTTGTGACCAGGGAAAGAAAGTGGAAACAGCTGGCATCTTGCTAAAAATGCTTCCTGTCACACAGGTGCAAAGAATCCAAACCCCATATCTGAAATCTGCCGAGCAAGAGACCCAAAGAGGTGCTGTAGGCCTGCCCAATGCCATAGAATATCAGAGACTTAGAGCTTTTCGTTATTTTGTGACTAACATATTCTTTCTCCTGATAGAGAATTAAAGACATGGTTTGACTATTAATGAACAATACATATATATAGTATACATGAAGTGTTATTTTTTAAAATTATTTATTTGGAAAATTAAAATACAAACTTTTTTTTGTAGCGTTTAGAATAGAAAGAGCATACAGTCCATTTACTGCCTGTAGCAATTTAGGCTTTTTGTAAGGATGTCAGAAATGCCTTTTGGCTTTGAATGGCAAAGTCTTTCCATGGGAATAAGAGACAGTCAGAGAGAAGGGAGGCATGTGTTTTTTCCTGTTAACACTAAGCACCCGGTCTCTTATCAGTTTTTGATTCTTGCTTGTGAGTTCAGTATGATAGTAGAACTTTCACCATAACATTAGTTCCTTATAATTATGAAACACCAGCAGATAGAATGTTAGGTGTATCACAAATATCAAAGTTTAAAATACAACAAAACAAAAATATGTCAATAGTTTCTTATTCATAACTTTTAACTATCTTCAGTCTTCCAATTCCGTAGCACTTACTATTAAAAAACTAATGTGTTTTTTTCCATGATGTTTTTATTAGAATAAGGATGTAATCTGATTTCAAATGTGCTGGCATGTTAGAATGACTCTTACCTCTTCCATTCACATAAAGTTTTTACTGTTTCTCAAGATTCCTTAGTAAATTTGAGGTATACTAAGTAGTGTGGTATGCAAATTCAGAAGGGAATAATAGCTAATTTGACAGAAGCTGTGCTCCTCAGTTATCAAAAGCACGAGAATGGTGCAAGCTTATAGTTGGGCATAATTCTGTGATGAACAGCAAGAGAAACCAGAACTTGCTCATTTGGTGTCTTTTTCTTTACATCGATAATTTTTCACCTTCTGTTTGACTACACACTAGAAATCTTGCTTGTACAGGTCTTTTGGGCAATAGACAAAAGAGCTACAAAGCTGTAAAATTAGCAACAAAGACATGAAGGAAAATACACTTTACTACCATTTCTAACATGTCTGTGTTTATTGAGTAAATATCTGTATGTATTACAGAACCCTGATAAAAAAGCTTAATAGCGTAGCTACACTTTTTTCTTAGTGTAAGATTTTTTGGTGAAAAGCTGCATCTGCTAGTTTCTTACAGAAAAAGTTCAAATTTGGAACTGTTGTCTAGGTAGTGGGGCAAAGAAGAAGGAATTCACATAAGCATGGAATTAAAACATCACGTTGAAGAGTGATTTCAGTGCTAGTCTGTGGAGTTGGATTGCGGTAAAAAAATAAATGTGTTAAGAAGGCCTTTGTACGAGAGGACAACTTTTCCCCTCTTTAATTCACTGTCCAATTGTGTGAAGAGATTGGGTACATTTTAAACAGATATATCAGCAAAGCATATGTGTTCTTTCCTATGTTCTGTATTTGGCATTTAAATTAAGCATACTGACTGAAGAAATGTCCAGGAGAAATATTACCTATTATTCTAATTGTGCCTTAGCCTAAACTTAATGAATTAAAAAATAAATATCTTAAAGAAACTTTCAATATTTTAGATAGAACTTTAAATATTTTAGGCAGAAAGAGAATTAAATAATGTACTTAGATTGCTTGGAAATTAAATACTGGGTAAATCTTCAGTAAACTTAAGTAAAAAACCCTATTTACATTGAAGCAACCAGAAACTGCTAACTGAATGGTATTTTAATACTTACCAAGCACAAACCAGTTTTGTCTAAACAACTTGTACAGTTCTTCTGTGTAGTTTTGCCAATAATCACTGCAAACAACGGGTTTGCAAGTTTTTTGTTTTTTCTTGTAGTTCTAATTAGTATGTCTCTTCTACAATGCTTATTTTTCATTTGATTTTATCAGATTACATTTGGCAGCAGTGGGAAAAGAAATTATTTCAGAATAGGCTGGAAAATAATCAAATATGTGCATGTTTTAATTAATTATTTTTTTTTGCAATTGCTTTGACCTTCAGGTTATGAGTAGTCCTTGTTTTATTTAATTTGGTTTTTTTCAATATTATAGCTCTAAAAAATAGATTTAAACTGGGGAAATAAGAATTGCAGTACATGATGACTAATAAGCATTTTCTCTTTCAGCTTTTTAAGTTCCTCTTCATTAAAATTTCATAGATTTATTTCACTTTTCTGTGATGAGATTTGAAGCCTGCGTTATTATTCATGTAGGCTTTTACACTTTTATCAGCTCTTGCTTGACTACGGTTTACCTATACTGTAAGCTCTTGCTCACATTTTAACATAAGACAGGCTGCAAAATGATCAGCATTTGTTTATTTGGTTTCAGAAAACATAAATACCCTTTTTTTTAATTTTTTTTAATACTGAGGAGGAAAGCCAAAAATAAAAATGTTCTAGAAAGACTGTATTTTCTGCAGCATATTACACAGAAGTGGTTATAATTTCTTTAGAACTTTCAAATTATTTTTCTGTGCTTGCCCACATAAATTGATAATTGTAGTAGTAACCGTAGGGCAAAGTTTAACAACTTCCTGGTGCCACAATGGCCTCTCTTTTTATAGATCACAGAGGAAATCCTGGTCACACTGCAGTCAGAGATAGAGTAATAATTTTGTAAATACTGAAAGTCTAGGGAAGATTAAGCTTTGGTTTCAGTGTTAAGTCTGTTGAGATCAATTGAGAGAGCTTTTGTTTTAGGCTTTCTACCAACGCAAGGGGACAACAGTATGAGGTACATGTTTTTTTTTTTCCTTAGAACCATGATACTAAGTGATTTTAAATGAAAGTGTATGAGGCAAGGGGAAATCCAGCAGGTTCTTCCATGACCCGTATAGTTGCATGAAAACTTATGATGTAAATTGTTATGGTGCTACCCAAGGATTGCATCATTAAGTGGAAATTAAATGCATCATTAAGTGGAAATTAAAGATTGGAACATCCCTCTGAGGAGGAAAGGCTGAGAGCCCTGGGGCTATTTAGCCTGGAGGAGACTGATAGGGTATCTTAGCAATGTTTACAACTACCTGCAGGGTGGGTGCCAAGTAGAAGTGACCAGTCTCTTTTCAGTGGTGCCCTGTGACAGGACAAGAGGTAATGGCAGCAGGTAAAACACTGTGTTCCAGTTTCTGACTATTCTATATATTTATTTTTACTTTGTACACAAGCTCCTTCTTCCCTGTGTACTCACTCCAGGAAAAGGAGCTGTTGCACTATCTGCTTCTTTGTCATAGCAGACTCACCAATGTTATCTTTCAGAGGCAACTGAAGACCATTCCTTTCCTAAAATCTGTGCTGAAACCTACAGTGTTTTGAGATATCTAACTGTAATGTCTTCTAACTAACATATGAGTATTTCTAATGCATGCCACCGCTGCTAATCTGAAAACAAGACAACTTCCAAGAGGATTCATTCTTTATTCTGGTGATGTATTATATGGAATTATATTTGCTAAGATATGTTATGATCAAGGAAATAATTTTGAGATAGTTTTTTAAGATCTAATTTTCAGAAGGATTTAAAAGAGCCTTTGAGCATGTAACTCAGAGCTAAAATCCATGGTCTTAAATTTCTAAAGACTTATATAAAAACTTGCTCTTGCAAGTTGTGCTGAATACAATATCACATTAGTGCCATGGCTGACGTGGTAGTGCTCCGCAGCTACCTGGAGACAGGAGAAGGGGGCAGGGGGGAAGTGTAATTACTTCAAGTAACACCGTAAGTAACTGCTAAGGTGTTTCCACCTTACTAGAAATGTGCCAAATGCAGATGTAGACATTTTCATCTATAAGTAAATCCACAGCTTGCCCTATGGAAAACAAGAATACCAGTGCTGATTCTTTTCTGAATGTGAAACCAGTATTTTGGGAAGTTAGTTGTTTTTTTACTAGCACAAATTTCTCCATTAATTTCTCCATGTGATGAGATTTACCTACAATAGGAATGAGGTTCACAGGATCTACATCAAGCCAGCCTTGACAAAGTCCAATTAATTACTTTTAGATCAGAGGATCACAGTTTAAACAAATGAACTGCAACTTCTTAAATTACAACATTTTCCAAACATTTTGGTACACAAATGCAGTATTCCAAGTAATGTATGACTCTTATAGCAGCTTTTGATTACATCAGTTCAAGCAGCTGGATGTAAATCACCCATTTCTGTAAATTCAGCTGCACCGTAAGAATTAATTTAGTTGTGAAATATGAAGCCATCTACTTCAGAAATGTTCATTTCAAGTTTAAAATTATAAAGAAAAGCTTTAAATACACATGTCTATCTTTTCAAAGTGACCATATAGATAAATGTGTAATTCAGAGCACATTCATTGGAATAGTGTCTGTAATTGCAGAGTTGTCCTATGCTGTGTATTGAGGGAAACACGTGAAGAGCCTAACAAAGAACAATTATGTGCTGTCACTATTGATTGACTAATAACACATTTCATGAGTATACATTTACAATCCCTGTTTAAGAGGAAGCAAGTGTGCCCTTCTGCCATTTTTGTGTGTTGAAGTACCCGATATCGCCAACCTCCTTGGGAAGCAGCTGCAGGAGAAAGCTTGCGGGAATTCATGGGAACTGAGCTCTGGCAGGCACTGCACTGTGACATGTTGAGAGCAGCTGTCTCTCCCAGAGGACTAATCAAATTAATCAGTTGATAGGGAGTATCTGGCTTTGCTGAAAGGCAGCCACTCCTGGATCTCGCCCCATTGTGTTCCTAGACCCACAGGAGCCAGGAGGAGACGCAGTCTCTCGTCAGTCATAGGAGTTGCTTCTGAGGGGGAATTGGAATTTCCCCAGTTTCTGAAACAGACAGTAGCTTGTGCCTCATACAAAGGCAAGAGTCTATAGATAATGATGGGCAGTGTTTTGTCCTCTGTGTAACATCTCTCTGTTATATATTACATGGTAGAACAGAAGTGATGACTCAGCTAGTTAAGCTAAAATGATAAACTAAACATGATTTAGCAAATGCTGTGACTTGGGAGAAAAGCAGGTGGCTTCACCTAAAGGACCTGTGTGCTGGCTGTGGGTGTTGTTGGATCCCTGCTCCACTCATGTAATGTGGATGCTCTCCATGCTCTCAATCATGGCTAAAACCTTTCTGCATGTCATCTACCATGTGTACTTGCCATTTCCTTTTTACTTTTTTCCACTGCCCACCTTCTCTCTGCATCCTAATCACATATTCACCGTGTCCTTTTTTGTGTCTCTCAGGCTGTTGTCATAGAAAGAGCATGAGGCCTGAGGAACTGCCTAGGGAATTCACAGCTTCAGAAGGATTGCTGTTGAAAAGGGCTCCTGTTTTGGGCAGAAGGGAAGAGTAGGACAGGGCTAATGGTGCCTTTGAGGGAGTGCCCTTGAGGACACTGAAATCTCTCATCCAGAGTGCAGAGGTGGAGTTGTTAGTTGCGTTTTGAGCTTGTATGCTGTTCCTTAACAGGTAGCTCTGCACTCATAGGTAGCCTGTTGCACCCTGTTAACTTAGACATTTAAATCAGTAGTTGGTGTATCTCTGCCTGTCTAATGCATGTATTCAGGCCAGCATGTTCTATGCGTGTTCTGGTATTACGTCATATAATTTATGGCAACTTCTACATAAGCTAAGGCTGTTGTTTATTTGGTTGGTTTTTTTTGTCAGATGGTTTTAGATCTCAGTATCCAAAGGGTCATGGATATTCCAGTGGCTCGGCTTCTGGTACAGTTTCTCATTTTTCTCTCTTAATATGCTGTTAGTGTGACCTGGCATAAGTGTGACCTAGGTCAACAGAGATGGAAATGGGAGCTCTGATGTGCTTTTAAATCCCACCAACTTTTGCTTGAAGAAGGAAACTGCAATGTAATATCCCTTCATAAATGCTAAATATTTAAACAATTAAATACTCCTATACAACCTTCTGGCCTGAGCAGTTAAAAAAAATAAATAAATATATATATATATTTAGATACAAATTCATTTGAACTCCAGAACAAAGAGTGAATTTATTGTATTTGCTTTGGGAGGAGTTTTTGGGGGGAGTTCGTACTAAATAGGATTAAATAGGGTAGCTGAGTGAAGAGAAAATAAGGCCGTTTGAAGTAAGTAGTTGCCTAGTACACTACTTGGTGCTTGTTGGAAATCACCATCAATCATCTTTCTTCCAGATTTTGTACATGGTTACGAAGTTACAGCTGTCCTTACATGAGTAACTACTCATCCCTCATAATGTTTATGCTGCTGGAAAAGGTTGCTTCATGTAAGCAATGATGGTTGATTATAAGTCAATGATTAAAGAACATGTTGGCCACACAAGACTCAGACTTCAGTGAAAAAAACCCAACCATGTTTGTGAAATGCTCTTACTATATATTACTGATGTTTTAAACTTCAGCAAATAGGCAGATGTTATAGCAGTTTCTTAAGCATTGTTTCTTCTTACTACCAGTAGGCAGATTATTTTTGCTGTCAAACATTAGAACTTCACTTCTCCATCCTAAGGCATGTACTTCATTTGTCCTTCAGTTTCCATATCATTAGCACTTCTAAAAATGAAAAGTTGTGTTAGATATAAAATTAAAAGGTGATCTCAAAAGAATACTAGTTATCTTCTTGTAGTTCAGGTGGATTTAATTCTATGTATTTCTTTAAACCTGCTGAATTTGGCGTGTAGTCCTCATAAAACAGTAGTTTAACGACTGTACATATTTCTTTCTTATTCTGTGTTGGCTGCTGTTGGTTTACTTGTCAAATACACTTCACCTCCACCATCACCACCATATTCTATTGATGCAAACCACAGTTACATGTATTCTTGACTGAGAGAGGAGACCTGTTTAACTCTCAGCCTACTGCTAATGGTTTTCAGCAAACTGGCTTTGGAATAAATGCATGGGATCAAAACTAAGCTTAACATTTTGCCTGCTGTTTCTTTACCCTTCTAGGCATGGAATGAGAAGTAAAAAACTATTTTTCCACCATTGTGTGTAATGGGCGGTTAAAAAAGTTCCTGGCTCACTGACATTGCAGGTTTTGTTTTGTATTTTATTGTCTGGGAGATCACCTACTTTGTCAAGTTTATGCTGAGGGAAGGTTTGTACTGTAAAGATGTAATATTTCTTCTTTAATTTTCTTCCATAGTCTGCCATCTTCAACTTTCAGAGTCTACTGACTGTAGTCTTGCTGCTCATATGTACATGTGCCTATATCAGATCCTTGGCTCCAAGCATACTGGACAAAAATAAAACAGGGTATGTAGTCTGATAATTTTAAAAATACACAAGCTATCTGGTTTTAACTGCAATGTTTTAGTATATTTTAATGGTGTATATTACAAATCATATTTTGATTAATTTATCTCTTAAAGATAAAAATCTTCATTTTGTGTCATAACAGAATGCAGTAAGCACTTGGTGGCAATTTTATAGTGAGAACTTGCTGACTAACAAAGCCAGATAATACTGCTTTATTAGTAATTTTCGAGATTTACAGTTTACTTATTAGATGCTTTTTAAAGAGGCAAAAATAAGTAACAGAAAGAAAACATTTTCCAACATGCTGCTATTGCTGTAATGATCTGTATTTCAACGTAGAAACCACTGAGGCCATACATAGTATTTCAGTAATACTGTCACTTAAGGTTAATACAAAGAAGATAATATTTGTAGAAGTAGGAGGTAATTCTAGCTAGTAATGTTCTAGCTGGAAAAAACACCGGGCTTGTGGGTGTTGCTTGTTTGACTTGTCCTCTTTTTCCATTAGATCATGTGCTATTTGTCTTTTTTATCTTTTCTTTTTTTTTTTTTTTTCTTTCCTCGGAATATCTTCTGTCACTTCTGCATTTAATTTTCATTAAAAATACCCAGTTTTAAGTAGACTCTTGTCACTGAGAACCCTGTCTTCTCAGAACTTTTGTTGTAATTAACCTCTGGAATTGCTTTTTTATCACACAAGTTTTCTTTCACCAGTGTAAGGTACACAGAGGACACAAGCTTTATTTCAGTGTGGAGTTCTAACATGAAAATTTTGTCCTTTCATATGAGGCCATGAGGTTGCCATTGACACAAGAGATTTCTTTTGATAAAAGATGGAAAGACAGGATGACTTCATGAGGGTCTGAGAGGGGCAAGGGGAATTTGAGTGTCTGCTCGTGGAAGATAACACAATAGTCAATGAGGTATACACAGTAAGAAGTATTATTTATTTTACTGATTAAAATTTTAGTGCTGTTCTTGGCATGGAGTATTTCCTTTAATCTGGAGCTACTCTGTTTATTCTTGAGGCAGATCTGTCTGGAGTACAATAGAACCCTCTTCATAAAATGTTTTCAAAGGGTGCTGACACAGTGGAGGAGTTAGGCGTTTGATCTGTAGATCTGTATTTATATAGGTGTTGGACATACTGTTTTGTTTTATATATATATATGTATGTTTACTACTTTGTACTTGAGAATAAAACGTTGGCCTGGAAGCAATAAATTTGTTTCCTGAATAGTAGGTGTTTACATGCATCTTATATGTTGTTAAACCTATGTTCCTCTTCACTAACATGTTCTGTGCTCAAATTGAAATGTCTAGACATACTGGATAAAATAAATTCTAGTGATACTTAATTTTACCACAGAGATGATCTTACGTCATTATTCCTGCTCCAAATTAATAGTATTTTTAAAAAGTAAAAATAAAATACTAAACAGACAGCAGAAATCATAGAATCATAGAATGGCCTAGGTTGGAGGGGACCTTAGAGATCATCTAGTCCAACCCCCCTGCCATGGGCAGGGACACCTCTCAACTAAATCAAGCTACTCAAGGCACTGTCCAGGTTGGCCTTGAACACCTCCAGGGAAGGGGCAGCCACAATGTCTCTGGGCAACGTATTCCAAAGTCTCGCCACCCTCGTACTGAAGAATTTCTTCCTAAGATCTAATCTAAATCTATTCTCCTTCAACTTAAACCCATTTCCCCTTATCCTGTCAGTCACTGCTCTAGTAAAAAGTCCCTCCCCAGCCTTCCTGTAGGTTCCTTTCAGGTATTGGAAGGCAGTTATCAGGTCACACCGAAGTCTTATCTTTTTAAGACTGCACAAACGCAGCTCCCACAGCCTGTCCTTGTAGCAAAGGTGCTCCAGCCCCTGGATCATCCTTGTGGCCCTTCTCTGAACACGCTCCAACAGATCTATGTCCCTCTTATGGTGGGGACACCAGAACTGGACACAGTATTCAAGGTGAGGTCTCACAAGAGTAGAGTAAAGGGAGAGAATCACCTCTCTTGACCTGCTGGCT